>OY986436.1:204096223-204213021 GCA_963920525.1 Dichetophora obliterata | reverse complement strand
TTATATTTTATATTTTATATTTTATATTTTATATTTATATTTTATATTTTATATTTTATATTTTATATTTTATATTTTATATTTTATATTTTATATTTTATATTTTATATTTTATATTTTATATTTTATATTTTATATTTTATATTTATATTTTATATTTTATATTTTATATTTTATATTTTATATTTTATATTTTATATTTTATATTTTATATTTTATATTTTATATTTTATATTTTATATTTTATATTTTATATTTTATATTTTATATTTTATATTTTATATTTTATATTTTATATTTTATATTTTATATTTTATATTTTATATTTTATATTTATATTTTATATTTTATATTTTATATTTTATATTTTATATTTTATATTTTATATTTTATATTTTATATTTTATATTTTATATTTTATATTTTATATTTTATATTTTATATTTTATATTTTATATTTTATATTTTATATTTTATATTTTATATTTTATATTTATATTTTATATTTTATATTTTATATTTATATTTTATATTTTATATTTTATATTTTATATTTTATATTTTATATTTTATATTTTATATTTTATATTTTATATTTTATATTTTATATTTTATATTTTATATTTATATTTTATATTTTATATTTTATATTTTATATTTTATATTTTATATTTTATATTTTATATTTTATATTTTATATTTTATATTTTATATTTTATATTTTATATTTTATATTTTATATTTTATATTTTATATTTTATATTTTATATTTTATATTTTATATTTTATATTTTATATTTTATATTTTATATTTTATATTTTATATTTTATATTTTATATTTTATATTTTATATTTTATATTTTATATTTTATATTTTATATTTTATATTTTATATTTTATATTTTATATTTTATATTTTATATTTTATATTTTATATTTTATATTTTATATTTTATATTTTATATTTTATATTTTATATTTTATATTTTATATTTTATATTTTATATTTTATATTTTATATTTTATATTTTATATTTTATATTTTATATTTTATATTTTATATTTTATATTTTATATTTTATATTTTATATTTTATATTTTATATTTTATATTTTATATTTTATATTTTATATTTTATATTTTATATTTTATATTTTATATTTTATATTTTATATTTTATATTTTATATTTTATATTTTATATTTTATATTTTATATTTTATATTTTATATTTTATATTTTATATTTTATATTTTATATTTTATATTTTATATTTTATATTTTATATTTTATATTTTATATTTATATTTTATATTTTATATTTTATATTTTATATTTTATATTTTATATTTTATATTTTATATTTTATATTTTATATTTTATATTTTTATATTTTATATTTTATATTTTATATTTTATATTTTATATTTTATATTTTATATTTTATATTTTATATTTTATATTTTATATTTTATATTTTATATTTTATATTTTATATTTTATATTTTATATTTTATATTTTATATTTTATATTTTATATTTTATATTTTATATTTTATATTTTATATTTTATATTTTATATTTTATATTTTATATTTTATATTTTATATTTTATATTTTATATTTTATATTTTATATTTTATATTTTATATTTTATATTTTATATTTTATATTTTATATTTTATATTTTATATTTTATATTTTATATTTTATATTTTATATTTTATATTTTATATTTTATATTTTATATTTTATATTTTATATTTTATATTTTATATTTTATATTTATATTTTATATTTTATATTTTATATTTTATATTTTATATTTTATATTTTATATTTTATATTTATATTTTATATTTTATATTTTATATTTTATATTTTATATTTTATATTTTATATTTTATATTTTATATTTTATATTTTATATTTTATATTTTATATTTTATATTTTATATTTTATATTTTATATTTTATATTTTATATTTTATATTTTATATTTTATATTTTATATTTTATATTTTATATTTTATATTTTATATTTTATATTTTATATTTTATATTTTATATTTTATATTTTATATTTTATATTTTATATTTTATATTTTATATTTTATATTTTATATTTTATATTTTATATTTTATATTTTATATTTTATATTTTATATTTTATATTTTATATTTTATATTTTATATTTTATATTTTATATTTTATATTTTATATTTTATATTTTATATTTTATATTTTATATTTTATATTTTATATTTTATATTTTATTTTATTTTATATTTTATATTTTATATTTTATATTTTATATTTTATATTTTATATTTTATATTTTATATTTTATATTTTATATTTTATATTTTATATTTTATATTTTATATTTTATATTTTATATTTTATATTTTATATTTTATATTTTATATTTTATATTTTATATTTTATATTTTATATTTTATATTTTATATTTTATATTTATATTTTATATTTTATATTTTATATTTTATATTTTATATTTTATATTTTATATTTTATATTTTATATTTTATATTTTATATTTTATATTTTATATTTTATATTTTATATTTTATATTTTATATTTATATTTTATATTTTATATTTTATATTTTATATTTTATATTTTATATTTTATATTTTATATTTTATATTTTATATTTTATATTTTATATTTTATATTTTATATTTTATATTTTATATTTTATATTTTATATTTTATATTTTATATTTTATATTTTATATTTTATATTTTATATTTTATATTTTATATTTTATATTTTATATTTTATATTTTATATTTTATATTTTATATTTTATATTTTATATTTTATATTTTATATTTTATATTTTATATTTTATATTTTATATTTTATATTTTATATTTTATATTTTATATTTTATATTTTATATTTTATATTTTATATTTTATATTTTATATTTTATATTTTATATTTTATATTTTATATTTTATATTTTATATTTTATATTTTATATTTTATATTTTATATTTTATATTTTATATTTTATATTTTATATTTTATATTTTATATTTTATATTTTATATTTTATATTTTATATTTTATATTTTATATTTTATATTTTATATTTTATATTTTATATTTTATATTTTATATTTATATTTTATATTTTATATTTTATATTTTATATTTTATATTTTATATTTTATATTTTATATTTTATATTTTATATTTTATATTTTATATTTTATATTTTATATTTTATATTTTATATTTTATATTTTATATTTTATATTTTATATTTTATATTTTATATTTTATATTTTATATTTTATATTTTATATTTTATATTTTATATTTTATATTTTATATTTTATATTTTATATTTTATATTTTATATTTTATATTTTATATTTTATATTTTATATTTTATATTTTATATTTTATATTTTATATTTTATATTTTATATTTTATATTTTATATTTTATATTTTATATTTTATATTTTATATTTTATATTTTATATTTTATATTTTATATTTTATATTTTATATTTTATATTTTATATTTTATATTTTATATTTTATATTTTATATTTTATATTTTATATTTTATATTTTATATTTTATATTTTATATTTTATATTTTATATTTTATATTTTATATTTTATATTTTATATTTTATATTTTATATTTTATATTTTATATTTTATATTTTATATTTTATATTTTATATTTTATATTTTATATTTTATATTTTATATTTTATATTTTATATTTTATATTTTATATTTTATATTTTATATTTTATATTTTATATTTTATATTTTATATTTATATTTTATATTTTATATTTTATATTTTATATTTTATATTTTATATTTTATATTTTATATTTTATATTTTATATTTTATATTTTATATTTTATATTTTATATTTTATATTTTATATTTTATATTTTATATTTTATATTTTATATTATATTTTATATTTTATATTTTATATTTTATATTTTATATTTTATATTTTATATTTTATATTTTATATTTTATATTTTATATTTTATATTTTATATTTTATATTTTATATTTTATATTTTATATTTTATATTTATATTTTATATTTTATATTTTATATTTTATATTTTATATTTTATATTTTATATTTTATATTTTATATTTTATATTTTATATTTTATATTTTATATTTTATATTTTATATTTTATATTTTATATTTTATATTTTATATTTTATATTTTATATTTTATATTTTATATTTTATATTTTATATTTTATATTTTATATTTTATATTTTATATTTTATATTTTATATTTTATATTTTATATTTTATATTTTATATTTTATATTTTATATTTTATATTTTATATTTTATATTTTATATTTTATATTTTATATTTTATATTTTATATTTTATATTTTATATTTTATATTTTATATTTTATATTTTATATTTTATATTTTATATTTTATATTTTATATTTTATATTTTATATTTTATATTTTATATTTTATATTTTATATTTTATATTTTATATTTTATATTTTATATTTTATATTTTATATTTTATATTTTATTTTATATTTTATATTTTATATTTTATATTTTATATTTTATATTTTATATTTTATATTTTATATTTTATATTTTATATTTTATATTTTATATTTTATATTTTATATTTTATATTTTATATTTTATATTTTATATTTTATATTTTATATTTTATATTTTATATTTTATATTTTATATTTTATATTTTATATTTTATATTTTATATTTTATATTTTATATTTTATATTTTATATTTTATATTTTATATTTTATATTTTATATTTTATATTTTATATTTTATATTTTATATTTTATATTTTATATTTTATATTTTATATTTTATATTTTATATTTTATATTTTATATTTTATATTTTATATTTTATATTTTATATTTTATATTTTATATTTTATATTTTATATTTTATATTTTATATTTTATATTTTATATTTTATATTTTATATTTTATATTTTATATTTTATATTTTATATTTTATATTTTATATTTTATATTTTATATTTTATATTTTATATTTTATATTTTATATTTTATATTTTATATTTTATATTTTATATTTTATATTTTATATTTTATATTTTATATTTTATATTTTATATTTTATATTTTATATTTTATATTTTATATTTTATATTTTATATTTTATATTTTATATTTTATATTTTATATTTTATATTTTATATTTTATATTTTATATTTTATATTTTATATTTTATATTTTATATTTTATATTTATATTTTATATTTTATATTTTATATTTTATATTTTATATTTTATATTTTATATTTTATATTTTATATTTATATTTTATATTTTATATTTTATATTTTATATTTTATATTTTATATTTTATATTTTATATTTTATATTTTATATTTTATATTTTATATTTTATATTTTATATTTTATATTTTATATTTTTATTTTATATTTTATATTTTATATTTTATATTTTATATTTTATATTTTATATTTTATATTTTATATTTTATATTTTATATTTTATATTTTATATTTTATATTTTATATTTTATATTTTATATTTTATATTTTATATTTTATATTTTATATTTTATATTTTATATTTTATATTTTATATTTTATATTTTATATTTTATATTTTATATTTTATATTTTATATTTTATATTTTATATTTTATATTTTATATTTTATATTTTATATTTTATATTTTATATTTTATATTTTATATTTTATATTTTATATTTTATATTTTATATTTTATATTTTATATTTTATATTTTATATTTTATATTTTATATTTTATATTTTATATTTTATATTTTATATTTTATATTTTATATTTTATATTTTATATTTTATATTTTATATTTTATATTTTATATTTTATATTTTATATTTTATATTTTATATTTTATATTTATATTTTATATTTTATATTTTATATTTATATTTTATATTTTATATTTTATATTTTATATTTTATATTTTATATTTTATATTTTATATTTTATATTTTATATTTTATATTTTATATTTATATTTTATATTTTATATTTTATATTTTATATTTTATATTTTATATTTTATATTTTATATTTTATATTTTATATTTTATATTTTATATTTTATATTTTATATTTTATATTTTATATTTTATATTTTATATTTTATATTTTATATTTTATATTTTATATTTTATATTTTATATTTTATATTTTATATTTTATATTTTATATTTTATATTTTATATTTTATATTTTATATTTTATATTTTATATTTTATATTTTATATTTTATATTTTATATTTTATATTTTATATTTTATATTTTATATTTTATATTTTATATTTTATATTTTATATTTTATATTTTATATTTTATATTTTATATTTTATATTTTATATTTTATATTTTATATTTTATATTTTATATTTTATATTTTATATTTTATATTTTATATTTTATATTTTATATTTTATATTTTATATTTTATATTTTATATTTTATATTTTATATTTTATATTTTATATTTTATATTTATATTTTATATTTTATATTTTATATTTTATATTTTATATTTTATATTTTATATTTTATATTTTATATTTTATATTTTATATTTTATATTTTATATTTTATATTTTATATTTTATATTTTTATATTTTATATTTTATATTTTATATTTTATATTTTATATTTTATATTTTATATTTTATATTTTATATTTTATATTTTATATTTTATATTTTATATTTTATATTTTATATTTTATATTTTATATTTTATATTTTATATTTTATATTTTATATTTTATATTTTATATTTTATATTTTATATTTTATATTTATATTTTATATTTTATATTTTATATTTTATATTTTATATTTTATATTTTATATTTTATATTTTATATTTTATATTTTATATTTTATATTTTATATTTTATATTTTATATTTTATATTTTATATTTTATATTTTATATTTTATATTTTATATTTTATATTTTATATTTTATATTTTATATTTTATATTTTATATTTTATATTTTATATTTTATATTTTATATTTTATATTTTATATTTTATATTTTATATTTTATATTTTATATTTTATATTTTATATTTTATATTTTATATTTTATATTTTATATTTTATATTTTATATTTTATATTTTATATTTTATATTTTATATTTTATATTTTATATTTTATATTTTATATTTTATATTTTATATTTTATATTTTATATTTTATATTTTATATTTTATATTTTATATTTTATATTTTATATTTTATATTTTATATTTTATATTTTATATTTTATATTTTATATTTTATATTTTATATTTTATATTTTATATTTATATTTTATATTTTATATTTTATATTTTATATTTTATATTTTATATTTTATATTTTATATTTTATATTTTATATTTTATATTTTATATTTTATATTTTATATTTTATATTTTATATTTTATATTTTATATTTTATATTTATATTTTATATTTTATATTTTATATTTTATATTTTATATTTTATATTTTATATTTTATATTTTATATTTTATATTTTATATTTTATATTTTATATTTTATATTTTATATTTTATATTTTATATTTTATAGTTTATATTTTATATTTTATATTTTATATTTTATATTTTATATTTTATATTTTATATTTTATATTTTATATTTTATATTTTATATTTTATATTTTATATTTTATATTTTATATTTTATATTTTATATTTTATATTTTATATTTTATATTTTATATTTTATATTTTATATTTTATATTTTATATTTTATATTTTATATTTTATATTTTATATTTTATATTTTATATTTTATATTTTAAATTTTATATTTTATATTTTATATTTTATATTTTATATTTTATATTTTATATTTTATATTTTATATTTTATATTTTATATTTTATATTTTATATTTTATATTTTATATTTTATATATTATATTTCATATTTTATATTTTATATTTTATATTTTATATTTTATATTTTATATTCTATATTTTATATTTTATAGTTTATATTTTCTTTTTTATTTTTCAAATTTTATATTTTAGAGGTTCTATTTTATATTTTTGCTTCTTCCTAGTTTCCAATTTTTTGTTGGTATTTAAAAGTATTTAAAGAAAATTCAAAAAATTGTGGTTGTGGATATTTTTTATTCTGTATTAAAAATTTTTAATTTTTCAGATTGTAGATTTGGTTTTAAATATATTAAATATATTAAATATATTTAAATGTATTGTGGGTTTTTTAACTTTTTTGTAGATTATTTTAGATTTATGAATTTTTGGATGTGTTTTTAACTGCGTCATATACATTCAATTAAATTACTTAAATTCGAATCAATGAATTTAAATGCCAAATAACTTTTTATCTTAAAAAGCATTAACTTCAATACACAAACAGGTCACAAGCATAGAACTCAGTTGTATGTTGAGCAGAACAAATGGACTTTGCCGCTAATATGACTGTCCTCCATCGTACACTCACACAAACAACTTCATTTATGCACATTTGCATTAGCGAATATTTTTCTTTGAATTTTCCCGCCTTAATGCGTTTTTATTTAACACAGCTATGCTTTGAAAAATGCAATTGAAATCGGAATTTTAAGTGTTTTAAAACAATTGCAATGTTGCGGGTTGCTTTAACATTATTGCGATACTTTAACTTATGACCTAATTTTGTAAACTTCAAAACATTTATAAATATGGCATTAGATTAATAATAAATAGAAATAAAATACACCTCATTATTTAGGTTTCTAGAACTACTTTACAGTCCGTAAGTATTTTAAGAAATAAAATATTAAGCAACCAATAGTTCACTTTAAAACTTTTTTCATATGCAATACCAAGCTCTCACCTTTGCTTTTGAGCTTAGAACGAGCCGCCTTATGAAGTCAATCGCTGAAATCATATCCGAGAGTGTCGATTTAATCTCTTGTTGCTTTTGTTGTCGTTCTCTTTTTTCATTGTTCTAACAATAAAGCATTTATTATTATACATTGAATATGTTTACATATGTCGAATTTCAACTGCAATTTGAAACCAAATTGTAAATTATTGACCACCAGTCAGAATCAAATTTCGAAAATGCATAAATAAATAACAAAAAATTATACACTGTAACAACAAAGCAAAATAAAAATAAATTTAATTAGTATAAGAACCCAACGCCAGAAATATCTTATAAATCTACAAATGTTAGCTGCAACAGCCTTCATTGCCTCAAGAAGTTGTTTAAAATCATGGGAACTAAAACTCATTACATAAAGGTACGTAATTTTAAAGCTGTCTTTATAAAGCCTCTGTACGAGAATACGACTAATTGCCAGCGAGTATAATTCTTAAATGAAAATCTAAGTATGCGGAGATGAATAGCAATTTAGATAATTTTAGCACAACACCGAAAACACAGAGTTTCATAGATGAAACTTTTTTCCTATTTCATAGGAATCAAAAACTTTTCAAGTATTTTTTAGATATAATTGCGAAAATGAGTTAAGAATTTATTCAAGAGTTGAGTTTTTAAGATTGCATTTCTGAGTTGATAATCGGTTGCTTCGATTATGTTTTAATGTGATCTAATATTCTTGAAGAAATCTAATAAGCAGTGGTGTATAATTTATAATAATGTTCTTGTGAGTAGAAAAGAAATAAACAAGTAAATCAAGAAAACTGTTGAAATACGAGAAAATCCGTGAAATTTGAGAACTTGATAAGTTAATTTAATGAATTACGTATACTGATAGAAACATATTTAAGAATCTACTGAACCTATTGTGAACTTGATAAAATCAAATTTATATAGAACAAAGTTTTTAAAAAAAAAAATATTGATAAGAAATAATAGTCCACTTATTTATTGTATCCTGTCTATCACACATTTTTTTTTTAAAAGCAAAGGGGACTTTAACGTTGCATAGTGGCTCGATCTTGCATTTCTCGTTGCAAAAATTATTCCTTCTGAACGAATTGAGAAAGCTCGACCATTTTTTTGCTATGGATAAAAGATACAGCTCTATTTGTGCAAAATTTGTTTTGAATAGAACGACCGGATGCTGAGAAATTATTTTGAAGGTTGGCTTTGTAAAGGGTGTAAAAACCTATACAAACCTAGTTTTTAAATATGATTTTTCTTTGAGAAAAAACTGATGCAAAACTTTATTATGTCTGATTCATGGTTTCTTAACACGTTCTAAGAATTTCGTTTCCTAAAGACTTAAACTTTTGCTGCACTGAAAAAAAAAATTGTCTTAAAACATAACCAAAACCGAGATTGCAAATTATTTGAAACTCCATTTTTATTACGTTTTCAACTTAATTTTTTTTTTTAATTTAAAAAAAGAATAAAACTATTCTAAAACATATAAAAAAAGAAATAAAGTATTTAAATCATATAAAGTCAACATAATTAATATAGAGGTCATTTAGAAAAAACTTTAATCAAATGGTAGAGCTCGACCAAACGGAAACAGCTGAAAACAAAATCAGCAAAAATTCTAAAAACAACTTCAGTAAACATGCTTTGTTAGTGCAGACTTCGAGCAGGCTGTTGGACTACATAAATAACATAAGCATAGAAACTAAAGTAAAACAGAAATACAACAACAAATGTGACATGATGAAATTGAGGAAAAAACTGAGAAATTGACGCTTCAAATCTCATCGCCCCGATGGTGCAGTGCGTTAGCGCGCGCTTGCACGGGTATCACAAAGATTTCTGATGACGCTTTTAGCAGAGCAGAAATTGCAATCAGATCAGCTAGTGATTTTTTCCTTTTCATATTGAAAAAACTTTGTTGTTGTTGTTGTTTCTTTGGAAAAATTCGTTAGAACAATTAATTGTTCTAACTTTGACCTTAAGCTCAAAAAACGATTTTAAACTATCAAACAACTAGAATTTGTATTTAAAATCAAGTATGATTTAAACTATCAAACATTTAGAATTTGTATTTAAATCATATAAAGTCAACAAAAGAAATAAAAAATACATTAAAAAAATTTAGTCTAACTTGAAATTTAAAAAAAAATAAAATTACAAAAAACTTTAACTTTTTTGAAAACATTCATCGATATTTACTTAATTATCTTAAGAATTTTTTTTTTTTGAGTTCTGACATGCCTTAATGATGAATTTCTTGGTTCTGATGATGCGGCCAATATATTGAAGATCCTCATCCTCACTTTGTCGTTTTTGAGAATTTTTTAGAACAGTTGCATTCTTCGCTGTTGTGGTGTTATTTACTATATATTGAAAGTATGTATATCCACGTTGTGTCGGTTCAAAAAGTTTTGAAGTATAGAATATTTCTTCTTCGAAAATCCCCACTTCATGTACAAACTCAAAGTTTTCTCAGCGGCATACATATTTTACAGGATTTGCATTCGGTGGTGTATGAATGCTGTCTTAATACTCTTTAATCGAATTCAACTATCAACTAAAACTGCCTTGGTTATGTCACCTTTCATTTTTACTTTTTCTTTGTTGTATTTAAATGTCAATGCTGTTACCAGTTCTTCGATAGGGATCACTTCCCTAGCATCCATAAGTTGTTTTTCTTCGTTTATGTGGAACTTTTGTCTATTGACTTTCTTGGTCTTTGTCTTGCAGATTTTGATGTAAATTTCAATTGGTAGATATAGCAAATTTTATAGCAGCCATTCATAATATTTCACATTGGCATTTTTAGTTGAACGATGCACATTCCTCCATTTTGACTTTATTCTAAGGAATAACTTGTCCTTGGATTACAGATGTTTCAAAACTTTCCTCTGCAAAATATCGGGATGTTTCTGTATTGCTGCTTTGGAATCTATTTCAGCCGATGAAGTTCTGAAAAGATCATATGCTATATGGTCTGGAATTGACGTTTTCGAAATGTAAATATTATATTTATTGCATTTACACGTTTTATATCGGTAAAAGTTAGGTTAGGGCAAGGTGGCGGCTGGTCTCTAGGCTGGCCCACTAAGATCAGAGATTACGGATCTGTTGTGATACCACTGAACGGAAGAAGGATGTAATCAAGTGAAACATTTCTGCGAGATGTTTTTTAGTGTAGTAGAAAGCTATGGAAACACTTGTTGTATCTGAGATGAGTGTTAGGATATTATCTTAGCCAAATCGAGTTAGGTTAGGTTAAGTAAGTAGGGTCGTGCACCGTTACCGGCGCTTCCAAGGGGACATATAGGTCCATCGCGAATCCCTTTTTTATTTTTTGTGGTGCCATGTTAACCATTATTCAAATTTATTCATCAAACCAGCCTGTGCTTTTTATGAACCTCTAGATGTCTAGCAGCGGGCTGTTCCCTAAATCTTCCAAGTCTTTGAAAAATCTATTTCCCATAAATCGATCAAAACTTTCCTACCACAATCAATGACTACTTTTTGTCGTAAATTTATGTATTTCAAATTTTTTTATTAGAAATAAGGTAAAAAAGCTCAGATCATAGGACCAGGAACTGGAAGGGAACTGTACCAGGGGCCTGTAGGTGGCAGTCCAGCGCACTACCTCTAGACTACGGAGACCATCTGAGACTTCGAAATGCAGCTTCGAAAAAACTTGAAAAACATTATTTTGCTCTAACCATTTATTTTCTATTTAATTAATATTATAGAATTTGTGGAATTTTGCTTCTATTGGGAATTAGAATGAATTAATTTATTAAAATAAAATTAAATACCAAATTAAACTAAGTTATGAAATGAAATAACAGACATTTTTTACTTTTAGAGCAAATTTTTATCAGTGTATTTTATACACTTGCACAAAGTGTCTACAATTTTCTCTTAGCTGTTTTAATCATTGCTAGCTAGATGCGCATCGAAGTTTGTCAAACGATGAAAAACGATCTTACATCAACACGATGTGTCGATACAGAGAACACAACGTCAACAAAAACAACAACAATACAAATAGCATGAAAAAACTGAACAAATAAAATAGAAAAAAACAAGTAACAAAACAAACGTTTTGTTTGTTTGCTGAGCGCATGACAAACGATGACGAGCAAAGCCCTCACCCACACCCCCCTCCCCGACTCCCACTAAAACCCCAACCGGCACACGATGGGCGCACGCTCTCGCTAAGCTACTGCTCTAGCGGCGCTCTCTTTGGATGATCCATTCAAACACAGCGTTGCCAAGCTTGAAATGCAAGCAAGACCATTCAATATGCTTCGATATTGGATGGGTTCGATACGATTTGAATAACAATCGATGTAAGTGCGCCTTCGATGACGGTACGTACGCCGGTTTTATATCTAATGTTTAGTACTGCGGTATCGTCGAACGCTGATGATCGATCAAGCGCCAACAATATTTTTTTTTATTTGTGTTTTTTTGTGTGACAATCAATTGAATGAATTTCGTAATTTTCAGCAACATTTATTTGAACATTTTTCTAAGCGCATCTGCAGCCCGTGAACGACGAATTCTAATTGAAAGCGTTGCGCTTCATTGACTTGCTAGCATTGAGCGGCGGATATCGGTAACGTTCTTTGTGGATCTATCCGGTGTGTTTTTGTTGTTATTATATATGTTAACTAAAGTTAGATATTCACAGTTGAGCAGTTAATAATTCAAAAAGTATCTAACAATTTAAATAAAAACAAATCGTGGCCAAACAATTGCATACAAATTGGCAAAAGTATATGAAAGATATTTTTGTATGTTTGTGTGTGAGTGTGTGTGGCATACACTCCCGCGCTGTTTGTCGCCAATTATTGACTGCATTGAACAGGAATTTATAATGAGACATCATCATCATCGCCAGCCATATCGCGAGTTCTGAAAAATATATATTATACAAAACCAAAAAAAAAATATATAAAAAATAAAAAAATAATTATATTTTATTTAAAAACAAGCACGTATCTGCAGCTTTTGTTTACCTGTAGATGTGTTGTGGCTTTTCAATGTGTAGTTTCACAGTGAATTGTGCAAAAATAAAAAAAAGTGGTTTTTTTAAAAAGAATTTCTCAGTCACTGCGAATCAATTGTTGAACTTTGTTGTGTTTGTTTTTTTTTTTTTTTTTTGTTATTCTTCGCTTATTTTTTACTGCAGCTTTCTGCTCGCTCGTTCAATTGCAATTCCACAATTCAAGATCTTAAAGCATCTCAAAGATACAGCAACCAGTTTCCAAGCGCGTCGTTCAGCGGTCAGCTGTTTTTGTTTACAGATGTTTGTTTGTTATTGTTTTTGTTTTTTCTAGTCTTAAGTATCTCTTTGCTAAATCGTGCGTTCTGTTTTGCTGTCATTCATTAATCAGCAGTTTTAAGTAATTTTTTTAAAGTATCTATTTGCAACAGCTTATAGTATAATTTTAAAATTCTATCTGTGACTACGGAGAAGAAAGTCAGTTTTTATTGTCTTTCTTTCGCAATGTATCGCAGCCGCATCGAGTGTGTGTGTGTTTGTGTGTGTGTGTAGAGAAAAAGTGCGCTAAATACAATTTATGCATTAGAAAATCTTTAGATACTTTCTTTTATCACTGCTGGTGCACTTTGTTTGTGGTACAACAAGTAATAAAAAAAATAGTATTTGCAAAAACAAAATGTATATGTATAACCTCATGTTGAGATGATAGATAGTTAAGCCATTATTGCAGGTATAGATAAGTTGTGGCGACCTTGAAAGAAAGTCTTATATGAATGACACCAAAAGCCAACATTCATAGTCTATAAGAAGCTAATTTAATCAAATGTTTATGTGAAAGTAACTCAAATACACAAATAAAAACTTTCTTGACATACTCGTATAATTCTTGAGAAAGTACATACGCTGTATTGAGGAGCAGGCCAGCTCTAAGCCTTCAGTTTGGTAAATTTCAGTACACACATTTGCTTAGCTTAGGCTTAAGATGGTTCTTGACGCAACCCACTGCTTTAGCTTAATACCTTGAACACATTGACGACGACAGCAACAGTGCGTCAAATGTCAAATTATTTTTACATGCTTTTCTTATGGAGGTGAAAGTGGTGAAAATGTTGCAACGACAATGAGTGATTGCAACAAAGTCGCTGTCGTCGGTTTAGAATTTATTTCTAATTTGACGTGCGACAACAGAAATATAAGTGTTTGTGTATACGTGAATGAAACAGTCCAATGATACTTCCAGATTGTTGTTTCTTTCTTCATGTTGTTTCGCACTGTTGCAGTCGTCGTCAATGTGTTCAGTACATAAGGTATTTATGTATATTGCGAAACCATAAGTGCTTGAAGGCACGCAAAGAGTCAATATTTTAAGGGTGTTAGACAACTTTTGTGAACCGTTTCTT
The DNA here is from genome assembly GCA_963920525.1 of Dichetophora obliterata. NCBI lineage: Eukaryota > Metazoa > Arthropoda > Insecta > Diptera > Sciomyzidae > Dichetophora > Dichetophora obliterata. The sequence goes on along the minus strand of OY986436.1, from coordinate 204,197,612 downwards.
GTAGCTCTCTTGTTGTTGTATGTCTATACAACCTGCACTAGGTCATTCCAAAAGTGCTTGCAGCTTAGTTTATTTTATTACACCCTGTACTTTATTCTTTAAACCATATTGCAAGTAATTTGCTTTGCAAAAAGAACTTAACAAAAAAAAAATAAAATAATCCACTTTAAATTCAGAAGAAATGGTAATGGTAAAAGAAAATTAAAATTAAAAAAAGTACAGATCAAACTAGCCGATAACTACAGATCAAATTTGAACGCTTTGTTGACAGAACTCCCTACACATATGCTTTGCGCTGATTTTTAAATCCACCCAAAAAAAAAAAAATAAATGAAATCAAAATCGTATCACTTTCGATTAGCTTGAAATAATATTTATCTAAAGAGAACACTTAAAAATACATAAATTAAAATTTGTTGCTTTCATTCAGACCTAAGAAATGTTAGGGGCAAAAATAAAAAAAAAATAAAAATACGCCAACAAAGCCTTCTTTATAATAATAGAATCTTAATTGACAAACAAAAGTCAAATAGTAAACAATGAAGTAAAAAGTCACAACAACAACAACTGCAGCAGCAGAACACTTACGCATCCGCATACAAAGAAAAACTCCACAACTTAAAGTTACTTGTGCGCCCCGTATTCTTAGATCCCAAAAACGGCGAAGAACACAACAACGCAAAGCTGGAAGTCGCGCTGACATACGTTAAGCGAGTTCAGCCTAAGTCAGGGTTTGTAACAAGTCGGAAAATGCTTTGTATGCAAAATGCATTTACAAAATAAATACGCATAACTGAAAAGGCTAAATTAATTACGGAAAAAAAAATAAAGAACATACAAACACAAGAGACAAAGTAAAGAGTATAAACAAATATAAGTAACAAAGTGGAAAGACAACTTCAAAAGCAGTAGATTAACAGCTCTTGTAATGAATTGATGACAGAGAAATACAACATAAGCTGGAAAGTCTTCGGTCCCAAACAGAGACAAATGCCTGGTTTTCACTATGTCATTTTTATGACAACACAAAAGCTTATCACCTGATATATCACCCTTATAAAACTCTAGAACATTTTCTGCATAGCTCCATTTAATAAGTTAATGGTTTTTAATTTTCCACGGTTGCCAAAGTTCTAAAAAATGTGAACCTATTGTTGTTTTCAATTTGATTGACAACAACTGACCACTGAAAATGACAAAGTGAAAACCAAGCATTACGCATTGTGTTTCTTGTGTTTCTGGTAGTAAATTATTATTGATAAATATTTTTTCGATCGGCAATAAAGATCAATCATTGATCAATATTTTTTTATCAGATATAAAAAAAGTTATCAATATGTTTTTATTAGATATAAAAATTCTATCGATATATTTTCGATCAGAAAAACTAATAATTTTGTAAAATGAAAAATTTAGTGGTGTTGAATCTGCTACAATTTCAATCGACATATCGATATATTTTTATATTTGCGGTCAATGAAAAGTTAATAACTAAAAAAATTTTTTCTAAAATATAACAACAGTTTTACAAACTGTAGAGTAACATTAGGCATATCGGCTTGTATTGAAAAGTCTAAAAAGAACCATTTCGCCCTATCACTTGGACTTCTTTTTAATAAAGTTTGTTTTAACTTTAAAAAGACCCATAAAAAGCAGCATAAAAGTTGTTCAAGTGATAGGGCGGGCGAAATGGTCCATTTTAGACTTTTAGAAGACATAAAGTTTATTTAAACTTTAAATTTAAGTTAGATTAAGATCACATTTTAATGCATCCATTTAAACCATCTTAGCCTCATACTCTATTTAAATAGAGAAAAAAAATTACATAAAAGGGGCGTTTACTGAAAAAAAACAATCAGCTTACCAATATCAATACAAAAAAATATAAACACTATCTGTTACTAATTTACAGAGCTTGATGATGGTTACGGAGAGGAGGAAATCTAGTTCCGCGACCACAAAACAGGCACACGACTGAATTGAATTAAGTATAGAGATTCGTTTAATTTTAAATTAATTTAAATGCAAAGCAAGATTGAGAAAAAACAATCATCTACACACAAGGCCATTTAGTGTTAGAACTGCGTTGGGAACCGACCGTCCGACGCAAGTCAGAGCACAATCAGAATTTTAATTATTATTTTCAATTATTGAAATGCGTCTGTTAGTATTATTTTTAATTTTTTATCTGCTGGTTGCTTTCAAGTGGTTGCCAGCATCTCTATTATGGAGCACAAGTGTTGAACAGCGGGGCGTTTTCCTTTTTTCCCCATAAAACAACTGAACACACTCCACATTTGCTTGGACTCGATTACGTGTATCCAATATATTAATTTATTTGTTTTTTTAGAACTAAATTTATAAAACATCTCCAAAAAAGTAGCAAAGAGAATTAAAAAATTCTACGGTAATGAACAGAAAACAAAAACTATCTTCATCTTTCGAAGCAAAATACAATAGTCTCAAAGGAGCCAGATTGCTAAAGCCATCACATCCTGATTGGAAAAATTGGGAACACAGATTATTAGAAAATATAGAATCCTCGAAAAAAATGTCAATGCTTTTAGGTTTATTTGAAATACATTTATAAAAAATTTTTTTATTAAAATTTACTTCATTTGCATTTAAATTGCAAAAAAAAAATTGTGAGATTCGAACCCACGTTTTCCAGCTTATACTTTGAACGCTCTAACCAAAAATATATTCAGTCACGTATAATAAGAGATGATAAACAAACAAAAGAACCAAACGCTGTATTGTAAAACAAATATTTGTAATACTTTAACTGTATTAGAATTTATTACAAAAATTATTAAAAAATGTTTAAAAAAAAAATGTGTAAAAATTTTATAAAAAATCTTACTTAATAGTAAAACAAATATTTTTAATACATTAATTGTATTAGAATTTATGTCAAAAACTATAACAAAATGCTTAAAAAAAATTGTGGACAAATCGGATAAGAAATCTTACTTCGCTGTATTCAAATTTATTTCATGATCTCAACCGCGTAGACGCTTCAACTTAAATTTTAAGCAGCTAAAAATTATGTCAACGTAAAATCTGAAATGTATGGGAGGGGGGAGAGGAGGGTCCGGTTTACAGAGAAAAGCCAGTGTATACTGACGTATCTTTATTATTATGTCTATGTTTGTTAGACTGGTTAGGTTAGAAAACTTTTTTAAAGAAAGTTAAAGAATAAAAGGTTAAAAAAGTCAGCTTTTTGGAGTCCCAGAAGTGAGAGGAACATCTTAAAACGATATTTCAAAAACCAATCAGATGACATTTCATGAAGTCAATTTCATTCTCCTGAAGATTCTTTTTCAAAGATTTATTTTTCACAGAATGCATACCAAAACATGTTAATAATGCTTTCTGGCACACAAAGAACATTCTACACTAAAATTTTCAGTTGATTACTTTCCATCCACCCTCTAATTGACTAATCAACCGTCCTCCGAATCAACACAATGATAACACATTTATAGGGGTCATCTCTGGAGCGGTGGTTCAATCAAAAATTAAAATTTGGTAAAAAGATAACCCATACCAATATTATTTTTAAAAAGTACCATAAAAATATTATAAAATTATTTTTTTATTATTACTCTTTTTGTTAAAAACAAATTTTGATAAAGCCACTCATATTGTTAGATACCTATTTTATAACATCAATTATTTATAATTTTTTTTTAAATCAAGTTTTAAAACCCCTGTTTTGCCGTAGGATATTGAAACCGAATAATATTTGTGTTGATAATAAATTTTTGAACCACAAATGAAAAGTGTATTTATTATTTTCTATGTTTTGAAATTTCTCACATGTTATCTAAATCAATCTACGGACGATTAAAAACTTTAAGCCTCTCAAATAAGAGCTAGTTAACCAAAATCCAAAATAGAAATTTACTATAAATATGAAACAGACTGTCTAGTCTTCTGTGTGATTGACTTTATACAGAGTTGCTGTTGTTGTTGTAACCGCTAAACGATGGGAAGTAGAAGAAAGGTGGGTGTAGAGGAAGAGATGAGAAGAAAAAAGAAGAGTAAAATTTAGAGATTACATTAAAGCAGTCGCCGTCACCCTGGGCCAGTGCACGGACTTTACCACTATTGTGGTAGATCTAACACATTTTTTCAAAATTGTAATATCTACCACTTTTACCACCGAAGGCTTAAAATCTACCACTATTTGCACCATCATAAAATTTTTGTAAGACTTTTTTTTCTATGAAATACTTTTAATAAACTTAAAAGTTCCTTTTCTATAAAGAACAATATTAAATCTTAAAAACGAAACGGTTAGCAAACTGTTTTTGTTGCAAACCAAATCTTTATAAAAAAATTTTGTAATGAAAAAACATATTCGAGTCTCCGATAAAATTAACATTTTCAGAACTATCATGAATAATTTTTTATGCGGAATCGGAAAAGGGAATTTCAATTGATAAGATAAGGCTTATCAATAAATATACATTAAAAATTTGCAAAATGTTCTTGAGCTTTATCTTAAAAATTAAAATAGCCTTTCCCGATTCCAGGACTGTTTTTTAAAAATCTTTTAAGTTTATTGATGGAAGGTTTATTGCTCTCTGGTTTTTATTTTTTTTTATATATATTTTTATATATTTTTAGCATACATCTTATTTATGGGCAGGAGCCAAATTTTTTTATTAGATTTAAAACACGTACTTTTACCTTTTTTAAACTTTGACGAATTTTATCTTGAAAACCATAAGTAAGCGACATTTTTTAATGAACTCTTTTTAGACCCAATTTTCTTACCGTACCAGTAAGCTCACAACTTGCTGCAAAATCATACCTCAATTTCTGGCGAGTTGTGAGTTTACCGGACTGTAAAGAAATTAGGCTTTAAGGGGGTAAAAACACATATATAAAATAAAATTAGGCTCTTGCCCCTAAACTAGATTTGTTCCATATTGTTTTGCTTTTTGTTTTATTGACTGAAAGATTGTTAGTTTTTAATACATTTTTATTTTTTTATATACATGTAAATATCAAATGGAAATATCAAATCTGCCACATTTTATTTCAATCTACAACACTTTTTGAGTCCAATATACCAGTCAAAATTTTTTCAAGTCCGTGCACTGCCCTGGGCCATGATACAATTATTTGACAAGGTAGCCGCAGAGACTGGCTTTTTTCTCACGAGCGGCGATGGGTAGTTGTCAAAATTAGCTGTTTATGCAATTAATTAAAGAAAAGTGAAAAAAATAAGCGACGAATTAAGCATAGCTAGTCAACCGCAACAAACTAAAAACATTTCAATCAACTTCGCGAATAAATGTAATGAATCACAGATAAGTTAAAAATGAGCACATTGCTAGTCAACAGCAGCAAACTACAACATTCTTTAGCTGTTTTTGACAACTACCAATCGCCAAAAAACTGTCACGGCTACCTTGTCAAATAATTATACCATGCCCTGGGCTCTTAAGAGCTCTCTCGTTTTACACGCATTTTTGCGCTCTCTCACTCAATCGCTATTGAAACAGCAACGAGAGCGCTTTTTATAACACTCCACTGCGAGAAATTTAATATATGAATATGGAAAATGAAATTTTGTATGAAAAATATTTTTTATAAATATTTTAAAGCTGGCTTTTCAAAGAATGCAATGCGTTTTATGTCATGTTTCGTTCGAAGGAATGAGGAAAACTTAGTGAAAAGACATTATGAATAGTCTCATAAGCATGTTTAGGAATTATATAATGTAGAAATGCAAAGACTTTGTATTTCTTTGTATATAAAAAAAGCCATTTCTTTTGCATAAAGCAAAGAATTGGATTTCTGAAATTGAAGAAAACTTGGTTGAAAGCAATGCTAAAAAAAATCAAATTAAATTGAAAATCACATTATGTTATAATGGCCGCATTCTAGCCGAAAAAGTGCTCAAGTAGCGAAGTAGCATAAAATATTTTCGCTATATAAATTGTGACATCTCAAGGAACATGTTCTGTGAGAGCATACCATTCAGCCCGAAAGTTGTGGAACAGTTCTTTCCGCTGAATGCAGGCAATGTTGCAATAAGTTTGAAATGCTTAAATTTAATGGAATTTCTTAGCACAATTTTATCTGCTCAGCAACACATGCTCATTTTTATTTTTGACAGGCACTGCATTAAAGACCCATCCAGGCCGAGGAAAGGGGGAACCTTGACTGGATTGGTCCAGTGCGCGTGTGTTGTTCACTCCGTGGAGTTTGAGGGGCAGGTAAGATGGTTTTGGGCAGCTCGTTGCAGAAAGGGCATATGTCAGCTATGTCCGGGCCAATTACAGCTAGTTAAGGAAGCGTGACTGACCCAACCTAAACTGGGCTAACGTGGCCCTTTTTTGGCGTGGTAGGGTTTCGGCATCACTTATTGGTAGTAGCGTTCCTCCGAGCGCAACGTTTTCATCCAAGTTCCTAATCGCTGTTGACACCATTTCTGTGCGTATTTGTTTTTGCGTTTCTTGCATGTCTTTCACTACATACAGAGGTGTTTTTGTTTTTGGTGTTGCTTTCTTTCATAAGTTATTGACCTCAAGCTTGAAAATTATAACCTTGTAAAAATTAATATTTTACAACTGTTTTTAACAAAATGGGGCAATAAAAATTATAATATAATTTTATAATATTTTTATACCAAAACATTTGTATGAGTTATAGATATATTTGTCCTGTTGCTCAATTTGGGTTGGTGTTCTGAAATATATGAAAATGTGCAAAAATATAAATTTTTTTCAAAAATGATTGTTTTAACAGCAGAATCAACATGGCTCTTTGGAGTATCTAATTCAAAAATCATTTTTAAGAGTACTCATAATTTTGAAATCCAGGATGACGAAATCTTATTTTTACCCCGGTCTAAGGCATACTATATTTTGACAAGAAAGTATCGGGAATTGATAATTTAACCCTAGGTTGTGCGACTGCCTAGGAGGCGGTAAGTGACCCTACTGGGCCTCTCGAGGCCCATAAATCATGTCCAGCTGTCTTTACGATTTTCGTCTATCTAGAAGTCCTATCGCAAGCTGCTATTATGTAGAAGTATTTTAGATACTACATCTGTGTGTGGGTGTAATTTTTAGGGGGTTTCTTAAGGTGGTGAGGGGGGGGGGGGGTTAGGATGCCTTAAAAAGTAAAGTTACTTTTTTTTCTGGCACAAGTAAACTTTTGACTGATTTATATTTTTTTAAACACAAAATTACAAAAACTAAAGACGAGATAACGCTCATTGAACTGTTATGCTAGATTTATAACTCTGCAGCAGCCTAGCCATGGCACTGACAAATTTTTTGCGTGGTGTCGTGTTCAAGACATATGCATTTCTTTGCTGTTTTTTTAAACGACAGGAATGTTTTGCGCCTATTTTTGCCGTTCTGAGCATTGCACGACTCACATTCTTTCCATTTCATATAATTCAGGGTAATGCATTTGTGTATGTTATAATAAAGGTAGAATTACGAATTTATAAAATATTGTTTTTTTTATTATTATTGACAAATACATTAAATTGAAATTTAAACGTTTCTGTTCAATACCTTATTTTTTATGTGAGAAGTAACATACTGGGATGTCAAAACCTTTAGAAATTCACAATGTTTATGCATTTATAGTTTTTTTCCACTCTTGAAAGAGCAGCAACTCAGCATCTGGTCCATAGTGCTGTCGCCTGATTTATTTTCATTGTAATCCAGAAATTTATAAGGCTTATTTTCCCGAAAGGAAAGTCTTCTTCATTCTTTAGTTTATTAGTAGCAAAAAATCTGTCCTCAGTAAGCTGCTGCTGGTCTGTCAACAGTCTAAAAAATTGAGAACAATTACAAGCTCTTTCCACACTTCGTCACTTATTCCCGACATTTCTAATATTACTCCCAGTGGGCAAAAGTAGGAATTTGAAGCGCTTCTAGCCGGCCATCATATGGATTCCTTAGCCCTTCCTTACTCATTTCCAAGCCCATTAACTGTTTTATATGAAACGAGAAAATTTTCTAAGCCTTCCTCTCTCGCGACTGTAAACAAGCCTGCTAGAAGCCCTTTTTGAGAATGTACATTAGAAAGAAAAGCAATATAAATATCAACTTGAAATACAAAAACTTCTGACAATTTCCAGATTTGAACCAACGTCTTCTCATCTGGCTGTCCGGCATCTTATCCACTCGTCTACAGCAGTTCGTAACGAACTTCAGCTTATTTTGCATCATTACAAATGAAAGTAAGCTTTCGGGAGCACGGGTTCAAGACCCAGCTCGGACCAAAAAAAAAATGTTTGTATTTTTTTTAAAATCTACATTTTTTTACAAATTTTTTGTTTATTTAAAAATTTTTTCGAATTTTTATGTAAAATTTCTTCATACAAAAATAATATAATAGTATAAGAATAGAAGTATCTGCAGCGCTGACTGTGCTCTCTTTCCATACTGCCATGTCTGTCAAATTTAGCTGTGTGTCGAATGGAAACAAAAGAAAATCAATAAAAATTTTTGCTTCGTTGTATTCATTCTTCTACCATGGAATAGACTTGGAATTTTTCTCACAAAAAAAAATTTTCTTTTGTTATTTCTTTCAGTTTTGGTTTTTTTTAATTCATCTGATCATTTATAAATTTTTCTACATTTTTTAAAAAAATTTTTTCATATAAAATAGCATGAAAAGACTCCAAACCTTTAAAAGATAGGCCTTACACTCATCAATACAGCGAGCATGGAAGGTATATTGACGCCAATAAGAGCACTACTAGCATGCTTTATTTTGCGTTTCGCTAGCTAAAATGCCCACTGGGCTTACAGTAAAAAAATAAATATATAATGTGACCACATGCACACAAGAGCCTTACACATATAGCGTAATAAAGTCGTCGAACGTGATCGATTGTGTTTGAACATATTTTGTTTAGTAGCCCTCCAGGAAAAATCGGAAGGCTTCCATCTAAAAGTGATAAAGAAACATTCCCCACCGTATCTTTTGAAAGCTTAAGGGTAGTTTTGTATATATATTGTTTCCCCACCGCATCTTTTGGAAGCTTAAGGGTAGTTTTGTATTTATATTGTTTTTAAACCGCGTCTTTAAGAATGCATGTGGAAACTTTTATTTATTGTCAAGTAATGACAATAGAAAATATTAATATCATTGTTTTCTAGCCGCTTATTGTAGAATTCGATAGTCTAGTGGTAGCGCGCTCGACTGTCGCTCAGAGGTCCCGGGTTCAAATCCTGGCCGAATCCATTTTCATATAAGGGAGAGTGATGTTTCCACATTAATTCTTAAAACAGGGGAGAGGACTGCTTCCAATTCACTTTTGAGGACAGCGGAGAGGATGTTTCCACATGACTTTTTAACACAGCGGGGAAGAATGTTTCCCTCTAATGACATGCTATGTTAAAAATGCAAATATAAAAATGTCATACAGACATTTCCCATACATTTAACGGATGGGCCGCGTGAGGCCCAGTATGTTCACTTACGTCCTTATTATAAAAACAGATCAGTTCATTTTACGAAAGTAATGCAAATTCTTTTTTATTTATTTTGTTACGTCTAGAAAACATAAGCGGTAGTTGGCGTAAGATATTTCGGCGCTCAGAGCCAAGAAAAAAATTGACGACTTCGCAAAGTCAAAATGGGCCTCGAAAGCCCAGTCGCACATCCTAGGGTTAAAAATTCCACTTAAATAGATTGTCAAAATTCCCTTTGAGACTAAGTTGGCACAACTATCCTCTATACTGACACTAATTGTATTATTCTGTTTTACGAAGAAGCACACCAACGATGAGAAAGACACGAGAAGCAATACTTTCTTCCATACAAAATTGTATTGCTTCTCGTGTCTTTTTCATCGTTGGTGTGCTTGTTCGTGATACAGAATAATACACTAAGTTTGATCGCAATCCGTTGTTTTGTTTGTTTATTTGTTTATTTTTTTTTGTTTGTTTGTTAAACGCAGTTTCTTAAATGAACTTCAGTCTCGCCGCACTTTCTTCTTTATGTCTTCTATCCTTATGTCTTCTATCGACTGAACTTAAGTTCATCTATTCTTAATTTCTATGGGGTATTATGAGTTTCAATTAATCTATTGTGATCTTTTATGATATTTCAGTAGACTATTTCACTTTCAATTGATCTTTTTTTAATTTCAATTAATTTTTTTTTAATTACAATCAAAATTCTAAATATAAACTGATCTTCATACTGCATTGCAACTGATCTTTTTTTAAATTTTAATCGACCTATTCTGAATGTAAGTAGGTCTTTTCTAAATTTCAATTGATCTTTTCTGAATTTGAAATGTCAAAATTGATCTTTTTTTAATATCAAATCCCTTTCTTCTCAGAATTTCAATTGATCTTTTCTGAATTTAAGTTGAACTTTTTTGATTTAAACTGAGTTTTAAATTAAATTCTAAATATCAAATAGATTTTTGAATTTCAATTGATCTTTTCTGAGTTTCAATTGATTTTTATTGAATTTTAATTTATCTAATCTAAATATTATTTGATCATTTCTGCATTTGAATTGATCTATTTTGTATTTCAAATGGAATTCCTGAATTTCAGTTGATCTGTTCTGAATTTGAATAGGTTTTTTCTGAATTGTATTTGATTTTTTCAGAAACTTAAAGAAAATTCTGAATATCAATTGATCTTTTCTTACTTTTATTTGCTCTTTCCTGCATTTCAAATGGAATTTCAATTGATTGTTTTTGTATTTCAGATGGAATTTTTAAATTTTGAATTAATCTTTTCTTAATTTCAAATTATCTTTTCTGAAGTACAATTGAAAATTCAATTTCGATTTTTTCAATTTTTTTTTATTCAATTTCGACAGAATTATTTAGTTCCACCAGTGGCGTTGCTAAAATTTGCTAAAGGCAGGGGATAAATAAAATTTTAACCTTTTTCAATGAATGTGCGCTCCTGGCGATCAGTCAAAACTATAAAGGATATTTACATATGAAATTAATTAATATTGCATTAAATCACTAAGTATGCTGCCTTGGCGTTTTAGATAGCTCAGTGAGTACCTCATCGGTAAGCATAATACTAGCTTACTACTGCTTCTATAACAAATTAAAATTCAAAACTATGCCAGTGCAGTTTCTTAAGTACACTGTCAAATATCTTATAGTAATTTTTCATCCAATCGTTGGAATCATGCATTTTTTAATACTTGTTCTATTCGAATTTAAAATCTTCAAAATATTAGAATTGATTTAATAAAACCTAGAATAAAATTTAATACATGTTGGAATACTCTAAGGAAGCAGCGTTCGGCTTGGTTCAGTTCTTATACATGTTTAATATTTCTTTATACATGTGGCTCTATAAAGCAGTTGGTATAGCCATTAACTTATACCATAAACTTAGTAGGTTCGAACCCCATAGGTTTCGTTATTTTTTATTTCTTCAAGCATAAAAATATTGTAATATATTTTAATTTTAATAATTTTAATAATTTTAATTTTATATTGTAATATAATTGCATGTATAAAAATGCAATCCCATAAGGGAATAAAACTGAATTTAAATATTTGGCGTCGATTAATTTTCAATACAGTTTCGATGTCGTCATATATACAATACAAGATTTACTAGAATTTATTCCAAGATTATTGCGCGTGTAATGCTTGCTTTTCACTATGTCATTTTTATGACGACAAAAAAGTTTATCATGGAAATATCACCCTAATAAGACTCTAGAATATTTTCTGCATAGCTTCATTTAATAATTTATTTGTTTTTAATTTTCCAAGATTACCAAAGTTAGAAAAAATGTCAACATGTTGTTATTTTCAATTTGATTGACGACAACTGACCACTGAAAATGACATAGTGAAAACCAATCATAAGTCTTTATTCGCTTTATACACAAAAATGTGTACTCGGCTGTACTGGTTGACACTGGTAGCGTTGCTTTAATATTCAGCAATGTATTAACATTTGGAAAAACGTCCTTGAGACACATATCCGTCTCTTCAATAGCATTTTTTTGTGACTCACTTCAGTAGCAGCTGTTGATGGCGGGCAGTCAAGAAACTCCTCGTAAAACTTAAAGGTAGGTTTCAGATTATTTTATTTAAGTGCCATGGTTAAAAAGAGCCTGAAATCCATTCCGTATTATTCTGTGCTTTGTGAATCTTTCCTTCAACTTAATTTTATAAAAATCTAGAAGTTCGTTAAAGAATTTCTTTAAATTCTTTCAAGAAGTTCTTGTAAGTCTTACAGTTACATACATCAAGGCTTTCTACCAATGACTTTGCTTTTATGAAAAGTTTTTTTAAAAGTTTGTTAGTTTTCGCGAATTTTTCAATTTCGCGCTGAGCATGTCTGCCAAACCGATTGAATAAAAATTTAGACTCAATGACAACAAATGCTCTTGAAGCGTAAAGCGAATAAGACCGCATTATTGAGGATCAAAATAAATTCAAAATCAATTGCTTTTTTCAAAATTTTAGAATTCGGTTCATCAAATTGCATTTGGTGTTCCTGTAGTTTTAATGAAAATCTTATTCATAAGTTTCACAGTTGTATCTACAATCTGGCTAACTGTCTGGACGCTTCTTCGCAGACACAAAGTATAGGTATTTTTCACTGTCCTTACAGTACTGTCGCGTGCAAGCCCTGTGTTACTACCCTATCGGAAATTTTAAAGTGCTTTATTAAAAAGCAAGTAAAAAGGTCTTCACTCTGCCTATGAATAGTGCTTCTGAAAAGTGCTTTGCTCCCGCTACAAATTCAGCTTGAAAAAAGCTGTTTGCTTTCAAGATTCTTCGTTCTTTTTCGTTATATACTCTGCCGACTAATCGTACTATCATCACTAACATCGTTTGTCGTTTTCTCATCATTATTCATCACTAGCATATGCAAAAAGTTTATTTCGTCAAAAAGTGTTGCAGCAAAATAGTGAAAAAATAAGGTTAAATCATTTATAAAGTAAAAAAGATAATAAAATTAGTGGCAAGTGGTTAGGATATTCAAAACGTAAATGTAAAATATTACATCGGGCATAAATATACGCCATTGAAAATGAAGTCGCGAATGCAGGTGCGAACAAAGAAAGCGCTCTTTCCGAAGGGAGTGCAAAGCGCTTTTTTTAATCACTTTTCATAGCGAGAACAAAGGTCTTCTTTCCAATGACATGACAATGTTAAATAAAGCTCTATTTAAAACGAGAACAAGGCGCTATTGTGGTTTTGAAAATAGCTTTGAAACAGGTTTCGAAGCGCTTTGTTTCCTAAAGGGTAGTTATTTACTTTGTTTACTTGGTAGCAGTGATGTTTTTTTTTGTACAATTGTACCTTTTTCTGCACATTCAGCAAAAAGTATATTCGTTCAATTGGTTCAATGTATTCGTTCAATGTCTTTTTGACCGCATTGAGGTGCATTTTGGTAAACAAAATTATAAATGCGGGTCCAAGCAAATTATTTTTTATTCAAACAATTTCTGTAAAAATGTAATTTAATTTTTTCAAAATTGAAATAAGCTTCATTTTTAAAGTGAGTGACAGGCAAAGGGGAATACAGCCCTTTCATCGCCCCATAGCTACGTCACTGGTTTCACACCTGAATTTATTATCTGCATAAAATCTAATAACAGGCAGTAATTTTTACCCACTCTTTTACTGAACTTTTCATATTGCTTCTCATTTGAAACGACTATAGCTATGTACTAATAAATAGAAAATAAAATACATTTTTTTCTCTTCTCTTTTTAACCGACAAACGCTGATCAGTTTTTTTTCCAATTTTTAGGTTTCAGAACTGTTGGTATCTTTATTGTTTTTCTCTAAAAAAGCACATAATTTTCTTGAAAAACCAACACTACTTTACATTTCATTTCGACTCTCCAAAACGGTAACTCTCAATGTTCAGATGAAGTTGTAGCCAAATTTTTTAGAATACTTGTTAATTATTTAAGAATTCTTTGTGGCTAAATACGCGAGTAACGAAAGCCATAACAACAGTTCAAACCATAAATACAAAAACTAAAAATAATACCTATAACGATTGTGCTAAGCTCCAAAGTTACAAAAGAACTTCTACTTAAAAGCATAGAGATATGATCATCATGTGACGGATATGTCGGTATAGCTGTTAAACGAACTTCATTAAATTGCAAAATATTTGCATTAAACTCGAGCCATAAAATAAGTAAATATCAGTAAATATCAAATAAAAAACAAAAAAAAATAAACATCAACAAAAAATAGTTTGTAAACTCAAAAACTTCTAACTAACTTTGTCATTTATTATTAACGTTGTTAACTGAATATTTAAACAGTTGTTGGTGTGTACAAAATGTGTACCAACTCTGAAAAATTTACAGACTGGCAGTGGTAGTAGGCAATAAGTGAATGTGTGAGTGAGGCACACATGCAAAATACACTCATACACACGCATTAAAGTACCTTTTCATGGCGCATTGTTTACACATCATTTAAAATAAATTCAATGCTAAAATTTTAAGCAACCGATACGTCGACAAATGTGATTTCGAAAAACTTCGAAAGAATAGCGAATGTTCGTGAATTTTTCAAGTATAAGAAACATATATTCGTATATCGTATTTTGGTAGTCTTTAACTCGATGTGCAATAAAATTTTACATAATTTTGTACAATTGTCAATAATACTAAAATGAACCTAAAAATAGCAAAGAAAAAAGTATCGCACGACTACGTCACGGCAGTTTGTCACTCATAAGTTGTGACTGAGCGCACATAAGCGTTCGCAGCGCGCGCTAGTCTCGTTGTCAGATACTTAGATACGTTTTTTTTCCCCACCATTATTGTTATTGTTAGTTCGACAGCCAGTTGCGCTCGCGTGTATCCAGCAGATTCTCGCTATATACTTTATAGATACCTACCTATGCGCTGTACTTTATTTCAATTCGGTTTAGTTCAATTCAGTTAGTTGGTTGAGTGTTTTGGATACGGCTTAAACAGCAAAACGTCGCGTTGCAAGCCACGATTTTAGGGCTAGAAGTATAAAAAAGCAAACAAGTGAAACAACAAAAAAAACAAAAACAGCAATAATATTTACAAAATTGAGTTCAAAGTGCGCGCGCACGTTCCTTGACCACACGCGCTAACATAGACGCACGCACACACACACACCTGTTTAAGCCATCTGCATCTGTATCTCTAAGCAATGCAGCAATAAAAAAATTGTAACTCAGTTGTAACATAAAATTTTTTTAACTTTTGAATCGTGCTTAACCTAAAAAAAAGTATTAAATTTTTAACATAACTAAAGAAAAGTCTTGCCAACTCATTACATTTCATTTTTAGAACTTTAAGCTGCCTATTTTTTTAGTTGTCAGCAAATTAAGCAAGTTGCTTAATAGTATTAAAAACGTTCTTGAATTCATTATGTGTAAAAATATAGGTATACATTTTCTCGTATTTTTAATTTATTAAAGCAATCTTGCAAATTTGTTTGCTGTTGTTGTAATCGGAGACGCGTTGCACCTTGGCGCTGTTATCTCTTCAAGAATTAAGTGAGCTTCAATAAACTCACGTTTCTTACATGCGAATGCAATGAAAACTACAAAAACAATGACATCTTACGAAAAAAACAACAACAATTGCAGCCGCAACTCATGCAAACATTGTTGAATAGTGTGTTGGATTTTATGGCAACGCTTAACCTTGCAGATACACTAAATACTGACTTATAAAAGCTGTATGAACGAAGCATCTTTAGTTGTAGCGTATTAAGAACATGATGTAGAAGCTTAGAATTTTCATATAAATAGGTATAGTCTACGTTTTTCTTACAATACACTTACTTACAAACTACTTTAAATCGTTTTAGATTCTTTTCAATAAATTGATATACTCTTTCCACAAATTTCCAGATTAACTAGTAAAAAAATATTTTTTTTGCACTTCTTTAATGTGAAGAAAAACAAAGTGAAAGAAGATCAAAATTATCAAACCATTCCTTGATGAAAAATTTTAAATTCCTTGACAGCAAAAGATTTTTTGTAAAGAAATATTTTGGGTATTCACAAGGTATCATCATAAAGTCATGTGTCTTAAGTTGAAATCATAAAAATATACAACTAGTGATCAGCTGATACAAATCTAGCTGGCTAAAATAAATATTTACAATAGCAATTCAAAAAGGCTAAAATAATAGCCGGTCTGCGCGAAAAGCATATTTTGGAAGTTATAATGGCTTTCATAGCTTTCATACATACATAGCTTTCAGGGTAAAAATATGTTAGTCCTTTTTTATATGAAAGGCAATAAAAACATTTTTGAACTATTGTAAATTTCTAGTTACAAGATTTTGTCATGTTACGTATTGCAGATAAACTCGTTCTTGAATTTTGGCAAGGATCTCTGGCCATTTAAAATCCTTGACAGCAAAACTATTTATATTAAAATTGCAAACCAACAACTGAAATGTTTATATCAATCGGTTTAATATTTTTCGAGATGTTCTTACTTTACGAAATGCAGTTTGTGTAATTCTATTGGAAATTAATACAATTCTATAAAAATTCACTGATTTTTTTATAAGAACCTCTGACTATTTGTATTTCTTCACAGAAAAAATGTTTCTACAGTTTAACTTCGATTAACCGTGATGCTCGGGACCGGGCTAATCACGGATAACTGAAAATCACGGTTGAAAGAGGGAGAATTTTACATGAATAAATTTTATTATTTTTATTTATTTTTGACAAAAACATGTAAATATGATAAACAACTTATCATATCTCTAGGAATACATACATTAATTTAAAAAAATCTTTTATGGAAGTCTGTCTTATGTTTTTAGCTTTTGATTGTTCTTCCAACAAATGAGTTTGTATGCGATATATTTGCATTTTATCTGGTTCTGAAATACTACTTGGACAATTAAGTAATTAATTGGAGCCAATGTAGGCGTTTCGTCCGCATTTCCTCCATCTGATTCCTCGGAATTTGAATCAAGCTCATCTTCTTGGCTTTGGGTAACCATGTCTACGATTTCGTCTTCAGATATAATAGCATACGGAGCGACATCAGAGTCGCACACCATCCACTTTTCGACAGCATCAATCGTACATCCAGACGGTACGGTTATATCTGTTTGTATCTCAACAAGGCTATTTGGAGCATCTTCATTGTGAGATAGTAAGTTATTCCAAACTCTTTTTAAAACTTGTGGAGTTACAGAGTCTCACGAAGCTGCGGCTGCCCACAAAGCTGTCTTAATATTCAAAGATTTAACGAACTCACGTCTGTCATTAGCACTAACAAGTTTTTGAACGATCCGTTTACGGTAGTGACATTTAAAGCTCCGAATTACTCCTTGATCCATAGGCTGAATAAAGGACGTGCCATTCGGTGGGAGATATTTTACTGGAACGTTTTCAGATATCATAGCATTTACATCTGGGTGTGCTGGACAGTTGTCTAATAGTAAAAGTATTTTACAGTTATTTTTGAGACCGATGCGGCGTTGATGTTCCTTTGCTTCTGGCACAAAATTTTGATTAAACCACTCCAGAAATAGC
Source organism: Dichetophora obliterata (assembly GCA_963920525.1). Taxonomy (NCBI): domain Eukaryota; kingdom Metazoa; phylum Arthropoda; class Insecta; order Diptera; family Sciomyzidae; genus Dichetophora; species Dichetophora obliterata. Next base: position 204,180,099 of record OY986436.1, on the reverse strand, counting down.
TGTTTTGGGTAACACAACAGCTATTTCTTATTAGATTTATAAATCACAGGAAGGTGTTCAACGTTTTTTAAAGCTCTTGGATGGGCACTTTTTCCTATTATCATCAATTTACACTTGTGAGTTCCTGCAGCATTTGAACAAACTAGCACTGTGATTCTCTCCTTGGATTCCTTGTACCCTTCAATAGAATATTCATAACCACTAGCCAAAGAACTCTGAGGCAAACACCTCCAAAATAGACTGGTTTCGTCTGCATTGTAGATCTGTTCAGTTGTAAGTTGTTCGTTTTTAATAATTTCATCCAAGTCGTCCACAAACATCGTAGCAGACTCATAATCAGCACACTCCTTTTCTCCCGTAGATTTCAGTCGACGGATTCCATGACGTTTTTTGAATTTATCCAACCAACCAAATGAATAAGTGCACTTTGAATTCATGTTTAACTTCAAATGGAACTATTTGCCTTTTCGACAATCATTTCACCTGAAGTTCAGAAGCAAATTTCAGTTTAAGTTCATACAATATCTCGATTTCAGTAAACTTACCTGAAATTGGAGTTCCCTTAAATCTTTCTTGCCGAAACCATTCATATGTTGCGAAATCAACTTTTGCATGTTCGGATGTTTTTAGTGTATATCTGTGTTTTATGCCAAGCATTGAATCAGCATCGGAGCAAAATTTTAAAATCCGATCTTTGTTTTTTATTAAATCGGATACAGTTTGAATGCCAACTCCATATTTTTCAGACAACATTTTAAAAGGTACTTTACGTTTTGAGTATTCATTAATCAGCTCCATTTTTTCTTTAATTGAAAGAACCTTTCTTGCTCTTTTCGCGGATTTAGTTTTTGACGGTGGCATGATGTAAGGAAAACACGTCTTGACAGATCAAATTTCACACTGATGAATGAATACATATGAAAATTGATATGAAAATTACACTTTCATGAAAAAGGGGAATCACCGAATTTTAATATGAGAGATGTGTGTGTATTATTCGAAAAAAACAAACAAGCAGTCATATGGACATGTGCATCACGGATAATAGAGGTAAATCACGGTTAATAGAGGTAAAAAATCAACCACTCAGCAACACGGTTAATAGAGTCACGGTTAATCGAAGTTCAACTGTATTTACATTTCACTTGGTTTGGTGAAAGGTTTAGCTATAACGATGAAGTAATTTTTTATGGGATAAAGTTTTTATTGTTTGATTTTTTTTTTTTTAAATTTCAAAATATTTTCATGCAAAATTTGATGCTACTGTATTAACTTTGGAGGAATTCATTAAGGATCTCTTTGTGTTGGAGATAGGAGTGGTTGTCATATGATTTGATTTCATACTCAGAATGCATATTTGAGGTTAAAGGTTATGTGCAAAGTTGTAGGTCCAGGGCCGGATTATCCATAAGGCAGTGTAGGCAAATGCCTGGAGGCCCCGCATCGGCTAGGGAAACTGTTGTTCTTCTGTTTTATATTCCAATTATTATAGAATTATATTCGATTTTTTCGCTGCGATTTTTTGTCAGAATTCTTGACAAAGTCCAACGATGAAGTTAAAGGCTTGTACAAAGTGTAGCGAAAATTATTTCGAGAACATTGAGTGTTAGTTAATAGATGAGATAGTGCAGTTAAAATACTTCATCTTTCAATTAATGGATGCGGTGAAATGCCGAGGAATGGTAAGAATTGAATGTAATAATAGCATCACAAAAATAGGGAAGTCTGATAGCAGTGGCGAATCCAGACAATGTATTTTGGGTGGGGGGCGATCAAAAAAATGTTATTTCACAGTAGCTGCAGATATTGGCGATAGTCGCTAATATTACGTGGTAAGCATATGAAAGATTCAATTAAAAATAATATTTCGTTGTATAAAAATTCAATTCACTAAAAATTTGCAATCTAATTCAAAATCTAATTTAAATTTGACAAAATATAAAAACTGGTTTCTTGAATAACACAAATATGGCAATTTAAAAAAAATCAGTTTTTCGATTAATTCAAATAAGAAACCAGTTATCCAATCTTTAGTGACTTTATATATAAAGTTCACATGTATGAAATACAAAAATAGTTTACATAACTTTAATTAAAATAAAATAAAAACGAATAAAATTGTTGTCTTAAATTTTTAAATAAAATTAACTATAAAATTTTCAACCCTATTTGAAAAATCTAATCACGACACGAAATCTAATCTGTGCTTCCGTGTTTTGCCATATCTATCGACGACTTGATCCAAAGTCACTTTACTGTCATAATGAATATTTTATAACGCATGTCTGTTCAATCTTTCTTCTGTTGTCGTAGATATATATGTTTCATATGTTTCAAATAGTGATGGGAACTATCGAATAAAAATATTCCAATTATTCGACAGTTTAAAATCATTCATTCATTTGATAGTTGTTTTTTTTTTTATTCGATAGTTTTTTTCATTTGCACTTGGTTTGCTTACCTTCAACTGATTGAACGAATTGTGATTTGTTTGAACTCAGCTTGATTTGTTATATCAAAATTAAAATGAAATCACACTAGTTAATAGCTATTAAGAGGTTTTTTAAGTCGAATGAACGAATACTTCAACTGACAGTAAACATAATTTGAGAGTTCTTTGTGCTAGCTACTATGTTTATAATTCAAGTGAAAGAATAATTTATTCGATAGACGAAATTGTACGGCAGTTTCATGTTCTAGTTAATATTTTTAAAATCGAATGAATGAGTAAATTATTTGATAGTTAAATCATTTGATAGTTTCATGCACTATTTACTATTTTTTTAAAGTAAATGAATGAACGAAATATTCGAACGAATTGTTCGATAGTTGAAATCATTCGATTGTGCCCATCACTAGTTACAAATAGGGTTTAATTCTTGTGAAAATTAAGTTTCTCCACTTAAAGGCAATGTTATTAAAATTTAAAAAAGACTTTGAAGAAGAGGATATACTTCAGCATCGCAGCAGTCTAACGAGTATACAGTAGGCATGGTATTTATATTTTAACTTGGTACCTTGGTACATATTTTTCCGAGTTGGTACACTTTGTAAAAGATTTACAATTTCACAACCTGTTACAAAAAGCGAAATTACTTGCATTAAGTTCTGAAAGTTGAAAGTTGACATGCTTTTCTTGTCATATATATTAAAAATCACATTTATTGAGACATTTTTTGAGACTTGAGGATTTTTTGTGAGAATTGCCACTAAAGCAGAAAAATATCTTCAATCAAAAAATTTGCCTTATAATCAAAGATATTCTAAAACAAATTAAAGACAAGTTAGATTTAAGTAGAGAAGATCTGAATAGTTTGAATATGAAGATGTTATTTCAGAACTTATGTCAGAAAATAAAATTTCTTTATTGCCATAGTTCAATAATTCATATTAAAATATCATCTCATAGAATGTGACCCTGACGTTATTTTGACTCAGAGGAATCTTTTTCAGTGTTCAAACATTAGTTTTTTAAATTATAATGAAGTCGGGAAAAATTTGGGTCTTTTTGGAAAAAGTCAGGGTCGTGAAGAATGGATTGGGGTAAATTTGTTTTATGATTTTATTCATTTTGTAAATAGTCTGATGTGCCTTTGTTGCTGTTTTTCAGCTAAAAAAATGAACTCTCTACGATAGCGAAAATGAACTTCGAGCGTAATCAAAATTTTATAGCATCAAACTCCACGGATAAACGTCACTTTTCAAAATTAAAACTAATAAAAAAATTGTCACAGAACAGTTTAAATGATCGTTAGGGATAATGGCGATTGAAAATGATATATTGAAAAAGGTTAACTTACAAGATGCTTTAAGCAATTTTGTATCAAAAAAAAATAGTTAGGAGAGATAATATTTAAACATATTGTACTTTACAAAACGTTTCAGTTTTAAAAACACCAATCACCCGAAATTGCATTTTGTTTAGCATATTTAATAAAAAATTACGTATACTTTCGTTTCATTTGTTGTGTTGTTAAGGGTGATGCTTACGTTTATAGTTAGTAAAAAACAAAAGTTTAAAAAACTAAAACCCGACTACTAAAAATCACGTTCTAAAAAGTATGAAACAATAAAATATTTTCATCTGAAATTTTTATGTACAAACTATTCAATCTTTTTTTGTCTGCTAAATAAACAACTTACACATAATATAATTTTAACCTTTCTTATATTGTATTTAATGCGTATTCATAGTGATACTCAGAAGACATAAGAATGTATAACTACTGATAAAATTTATTGTTTTGTTAGGGTAGGTGGCATACGCTTCTGGACATCTCCTTAACTTCGCTATCATTTGTCAAATAAAATTGTGATAAGTTGCTTAGAAGTTAGGGGTTAAGTTCATTTTATGTCCTCTTGAGAGTTCATATTCAATTTAATGTGACGTCACATAGTCTATAACCAACGGACGCTCAACTTCTAACGATACTTCATTTGTTCAATTATGATAAGTAGTTTAGAAGTGAGGATGGAACAGATAAACATACATACACACATATCGGTCAAACACATATACCGCTCCTTTTGAATCACCGTAGTTGGGTAAAAATTTAGTGTTATTATGAATATAATGGCGTTACGGTAAAAAAAGTGTATTTTAAGAAGTTAGAAAAAGGTAAAAAAATAACTAATAAATAAACTGGCCATTTCAGCCCTTGGAAGGAATTTGACCTAGCTTTTATTGATCAATTGTGTTGTGCGTGTTATTAAATGTTTGATCACAAATGATCGAGAACTGGACCTACGTGTTTTATGCCGACTCCGAACGGCTTATGTTCTCAAGAAGCTTTATATGGCAATTTTTACTCTCTGAGTTTTGCCATTGTCTGCAGAGAGGTAACGACCAAACAGAAAAATGAGTTCAATTGAATAAACATTCTGTCTGAGCTGGAATTGAACCCGGGCTACCGCGGTTCTTTAGCTTAGGGGCCACGCACTCTACCCACTAGGCTACGGCCGCCAGAAAAGGATAAAGGGGCCCCAAAAATTGTATTGCCTAGGAGCCTCGACATGGTTAATCCGGCACTGTGTAGGTCATTACATTAGTTTTTGTAGAATTTAAAGTGAAGCAAGTATTTTGATAAAGTCTCTTTGCATACGAGGTTGGCATGGTTTTCGAGTAATTTTGCTCATTTTAAAACAAAATCTTTATTTTTTTTTAAAAAATAAGCTTATATACAGAATTTCAATACGGAATCTTCAATATTACGCCTATTATCAGATCAAAAATGAATAAACTACACATAAAACGCTGTATAAGGATATCTCAGAAGCAATTTTGTCCTGAAAAAAGAATTTCTACTGTAATGAATTCAATAAAGTTAAAGGTGACAGAAGAAATCAATGGAATCTAGTAAATGTGTACAAAGTTTGTTACTTGCTTATAAAACCTGAATGTTTCAAGAAACAAATCTCTTCCATAGGCCCTAAAATTGCAGCAAAGTGTACTAATGATGAGTTGCAGTGTAATTGTCTTTCACTCGAGCCATGTCTTCCTAATAGTTTTTCCTTGAGCCAATTTCATCTTTCGAAGTATACAGAACCATTATGATTTTAAAAAATTCTAATTCATCCACATCAAATAGCTTTTCCAATAATGTAGTTAAAAAAATTGCGTTCAATGTCTGTGACGTTTTATCTGTTGAAAAAAGCGTTTAATAGGAATATTTCATAACATGATGACAATAGCTGAGGTAAAAGCTTTATATAAGAAAGATGTGCGTTCTAATATCAACAACTATAGACAAATATCACTTCTACCTATCTTCTCTAAGGTGTTTGAAAAAGCCGTGAATTTCAGATTTGTCAATTTTATTGAAAAAAGCAAACCCTTTAGTAATTTTCAATTTGGATTTAGATCTGGGCTATCTGCTGAAGATGCCTTACTTAATTTCTGTTCACGTTTTCAGGTCTTAATAGCAAACAAAATACAGTAGCTTTCTTTGTGGACATTGCCAAGGCATTTGACTCTGTTGACCACAAGATTTTTCTACATAAATTGCATTATTTTGGCTTTAGGGGCTATATATACACGCTCAGAAATCTTGGAATTAATTTTAATCCAATCGTTGGAATCATGCATTTTTTAATACATTTTCTATTAGAATTCAAACTCTTCAAAATACTAGACATTTTTTAATAAAACCTGGAATAATTTTTAATACAGGTTGGATTAGTGTTTAAAAACAGCGTTCGGCTTGGTTCGGCTCTTATGCATGTTTATCATTTCTTTATACATGTGGCTTCATAGAGCAGTTGGTAGAGCCAAAAACTTATAACCTAAACGTACTGGGTTCGAATCCCACATGTTTCGTTAATTTTTTTTTGTCAAAAATATTTTAATACAAGCATGTATTAAAATTAAGTCCCATGAGAGAATAAAAATCAATTGTAATATATGTAGTGTATTAAATTTTAATACAGTTTCGGTGTCGTCATATATACAATACAGGATGTATTAGAATTTAGTCCAAGATTTTTGAGCGTGTATATAACTGGTTTAGATCATACTTAAATAATAGGCAGCAGAAAGTGAAGATTTATGGTCATTTAAGCCCTGCTAAGCAAATTTCATTAGGAGATTCCCAGCGTTCGGTGCTTGGACCGATTCGTTTTCTGGCCTTTATTAATTTTCTTTGCTCTCAAAACCTTAAAAGTTGTACAAATGCGTTTGCTGATGATATGATATATACTTTTACACGTAGCTATCCATTTAATCTCGTTGCGGATATTAATCACGACCTCAAAATCTTGCACCATTGGCTCAAAGTACATAGGTTAGTTATTAGCAAAATGAGAATTATGATCTTTAGTGTTGTAGAAAAAGACTTAAACCTTGGAGAATTATATTTTCATAGCAGCAATTGCGTAACTTTTCGTTTTCGTATTGATGTACTTTGAAGAAGCTTCTTGCTTCTCTAAGTGTTTTCGTATTGATTGTGTTCAATCGTTCAAGTATCTAGGGCTGCTTCTTGATAGTACAATGAGTTAGTCAGAGCACACATTTGCTCTTAAGAGATATCTTTTGGTGGTGAACAGACATATTTTCCTTTTAAGAAAAGTATTGCAGCTCTAGCATACACAATGGCATTTTCCAACCAAAGTTGGACTACGTCTTGCTGGGGTGGAACGCGTAATTACAAAGTTGATCAACTTTTAATTTTACAAAAGTATGCTATTCGTCTCATTTGCAACAGAAGTCGTCGTGTTGCAAGTTTGCCGCTTTTTAAAAATTTAAACATTTTGCCGCTACGACACTTATACTATTAAAGGTTCTGCGTATATTTTTTACAAAATCAGGATATTCCTTAAGTAGATGTTCTACAAATTACAATTTAAGAATAAACAATCAGAATTTGTAACGAACCCTTTTGCTCGTTACTGATTTTTGCTGAGGTAGGCTCAATGAGTAAACCAGGAGTTCTTACAAAATAATTTATTTACCAATGATTTCATTGTTTTAAATAGGAAAGCCAGCATTTTAGTTTTAAACTGTAAAGTACGTCTTTGTTATTTTTATTTGTTTTATTTATTACTGTATTCATTAAGTTACGTTACTGTTACACTAAGTTACTTAATGATTATTAATTATTAAACATTAGGATGCATGGTTTTTTTTTTAATTCACTTCTAAAAGCATTTTTTTGGTGCTTAAGTTCATAAATAAAAAACCTGTGCAAGAAGAAGGTCCACAATTAATTTCATCAGGTGGCGCCACTTCCTAGAATGTCCACATATCGTAAAAATTCGACTTTTTCGTAGTTGTTTGATAAATATTAATCTCTATAAAAGCACATGCACTGAAGATCAGTGAAACAATTTTTTTATTACTGAAGTATGAGTAGACTATGTGAAAAAAAATCGAAATCATAAATATATATATACAACTCTATTTTTCAGGACGATATTTGAACAGATTTTAGGAAAATTTTTTTCAAATTAGTGAGAAAATCACACTTTCTGAAAGAGTGCGCCAACTAAAAAATGTATTTAGTATAAGTTGTAGTAGTACTATTCAACAACTTTAATTTAAGAGTTTTTAGATGTCTCTAATTGCTCTTGAATCAAAGTTATTGTATTTTTACGAGTTTATAATTCTAGAGTTTTCAGATCTGCGAACGCTCATTTTTCATCTCTGGATATTTCAAATCCAGAGTTAAGTGCGTAGAATGTACGATTTTACATATTTTATCGATTTTATGTTCTGTGATATTTCAAAATTATTTCTGAATAATATTTCTGAATTAATATGTTTTAATTTCCCTCTTATAGTATTTAGATTATTATGATAACTGATTACACGGTGCTACAGTGGAAATGTACCTTTACTCTTTTTTAAGTGACATACTCTAGGTTAAAGGTCTGGTCGAAGATATATATGTTCTGACTTACAACAAGTGAGTTGTATTTATAATAGTCGTGAAAGACTTCTTGACCTGGTCTTAACTACAGACAGTAACAATGTGACTGTTGAGAGGGCCCCTCATGCTTTGACTGCTGTTGATGAATACCATCCACCATTGAGCATATGGTACAAATCGGACAGGAATAATATAGTAAAGTCTAACTCAATAGATAAAGTTTATGAATTCAATTTTAAAAAAGCTGACTTTTTGAAGTTGAATCATTTACTTCAAAGTAAACTTCATGTAATTTTAGAATATGTTAATAATAACACTCTTGATGATTCAATTTATTTTTTTTATATGGAAATCTTTGCTGTGTTTTCTTTGTCCGTGCCGTATAGCCTTAAATTTACAAAAAACTGTGCTTACCCCTGGTACACAAAGGAGTTAAAGATTCTTCGCAACAGCAGGAATAGGGCAAGGAAAAAATATTTCTGTAGCTTAGACTTGAATGACCTAGAAATCTACAAGCGTTTGTTTCTGAATTTTGAAAAGTGCTCAGCTATCTTATATCAAAATTATTTAGACAGTATTAAGCTGAGAATATTGTCTGATCCAAAGAAATTCTGGGGTTTCAAAACACCAAAAAAAAAAATCTGATGGATTCCCTTCATCATTTAAAACCTCTGACGGATTTACTGACGAACCCGTCGTAATTTGTGGTCTATTTGCCAATCTCTTTAAAGAGTCATTTTGTTCGGACTCTTTTAATCCTGATGAAGAGTACTTTGAATATATGAACTCTACACCCAGGGTTTCGTTGGATTCTATATCCTTTACTTCAGAGTATATTTTAAAGTATATTGGATTGATCGATGAGGATTTTAATGCTGGACCTGACGGAATTCCTGCCGCAGTGTTAACACGATGTGGTTCCGTTCTAAGTCAACCACTGTCCATGTTATTCAATAAATCAATTAGCGAAAGTATTTTTCCACTTTTTTGGAAAAAGTCTTTTATAGGTCCTATCTATAAAAAAGGTTGTAAGAACGATATAAACAACTATAGGCCTATCGCGAAACTCTCGTCGATTCCAAAACTTTTTGAGCGCCTCGTGTATGATTGTGTGAAAATTCACTGTGGGAAGGTCATGACAACTCGTCAGCATGGATTTGTTACTGGCAGATCCACTGTGTCTAATCTCCTCGATTTTACAACGTTTTGCTTAAATTCATTTTATTCAGGTAACCAGGTCGACTGTATTTACACTGATTTTAGTAAAGCATTTGATAAACTGCCACACAACTTAATTCTATTTAAACTAAAGTTGATAGGTTTTCCACAATTTTTTTTAAGCTGGATTCAGTCGTATCTGACAGAGCGATCTTATCAAATACGATTTCGAGGCGTATTGTCAGCTGAAATTATTGCTGAATCAGGTGTTCCTCAAGGTAGCCACCTTGGTCCACTTCTGTTTATTTTAGCCATTAATGGTGTAACCCACATCATCAAACACTCTCATCTACTTTTCTATGCAGATGACATGAAAATATACAGAACAATAGATGCTAAGGATAATTCAGATCTGCTCCAGTCTGATTTGAAATCCTTTGAAATTTGGTGTTCTAAAAACAATATGTTTCTAAATCCAGATAAATGCCAAACTATGACCTTTTCGCGAAAAAGGAATAATTTAATTTTTGATTATAAGATAAAAGATACTGCATTAAGTCGTGTAGATGCTGTCAAAGATCTGGGTATATGCATGGATTCTAAGCTATCGTTTAACGTACATATTGATTACATTTTTAAAAAAGCATCTTCTATGCTCGGGTTTATGAAACGCTGGGCCAAAGAATTTAATAGTATGATCACAACTACAACGCTGTATTATGCAATTGTGCGACCTCACTTAGAGTATGCAAGTCAAGTTTGGTCCCCAAGTTACAATGTACATGTTGAACGTATAGAGAGAATCCAAAAAAGTTTTGTTCGGTTTGCTCTAAGGGGCTTAAGTGTAACTGACACTTTAAACCTTCCTCCTTATGAGATCGTTTAAAACTATTAAAAAAGCAATCTTTGAATGAGAGAAGGAAGTCTGCAGATGTCGTCTATTTACACCAACTCATAACTGGTGTATTCGATTCACCAGAACTCCTAACTCTTGTAAATTTTAACACTAACCGTAGAAGCAGTAGAAATGCTAACAATTTATTTTACTTACCTTTTAGTAGAACAAATTATATGGCTACTGCTCCTTTACGTCGCATGAGTACCTTTGTTAACAACTGTAGCTTTTTTGATGGTAACTTATCGAAAGGTCAACTCAAAAGTAGATTAAAAACTAATGTATGATTAGATCTATGTAAACGCATGGTTAGTTGTTATGTCTTGTGTTGTCCCTGAGCCCAACCCATATTATGGTGGGTAAATTTTTCTCACTTTAGATTGTTTTGGACCACTCTTATCGATATCATTGAGATGTTTTAATGTTATTTGGGCTGCTTCTTAAGATGATCTAATGCGGAGAAAGTGCGAAAAAGCTGTAGCAGCTGAACTCTATTGTTATTGCATGTTGATAAAAAAAAAAGATTCGAAAAAATTTGGATGTGTGAGAGACACGGGGATTTTCTATTATAAAAAAAAATGTTTTGCTAATTTTCACTCGGTGAAAAGCTCATCGCCATGAATATCATTCACATAAAATGATGCGATATTTTTGCAGGCTGATGACATTTCGTTTGTGCTCAATTTTCTAGGCTTCATCAGAAAATCAATTTTGCAGCCAAATTCACGCTACATTCCATTCTTTTCCTCAAATGTATAATTAAAGAGTGCATTATGGGAGTGAAAATGGAACTGTGACAGCTATCTTTTTTCTAATCCATATTCTCGAGAGTGATGATGTTCGTCAACGTCAAGTGCAACATAAGTCAATTTGGCTTCTTCCCAAAATTTTCCGAATTTATTTTTCAGCTTCTTAACGAGGTCGTTGAGGCTTTGATACCTCAGCTAGATTTAAATCTGACTTCTGCAGAGCACGAATCACTTTGTCGAATTCATTGGGAATGGCGTTCCAGATTTTAAGCATGAGAATATTTTTGAAATTGCATAGCTCTCGCAGCGCACCTGTCGCTAGCGCTTTGTTCACCTCTCTTGTTTGAAGGAATTCATCATCGATAAGATGCAAATTTTTCACCTCGATAATGTTCGTATTTAAAGAAGAAGTTAAATCCTTTTTAGACTACCACCACGTCGTGCCTATCGCTCTCTTGAGAACATGTTGATGGGGTTGCAATGCGTCGTGGAGTAAATTCTAACGAAATATTGATCTGACAAAAAATGAGTACATATTTTTCATGAAATGGAAATACGAAACAGCTTTTTTGTTCTCCGAAACAGCAGCTATTTGGACTAGATTTAGAGAATGTGATGCACAGGGAACAAATATTGCAAATAAATTTAAATTGTGGATGCGCTGCTGAAGTCCGGAATATTTTCCAGCCATATTGTTTGTATTGAAGTCAGATTGTCAATTTGATTTAGTGTTTCCACTGTTGCTGAATGCAGTATAGATTCATATTCAGAGCATATCACATGAGCTAATACAGGAAGAAACCGCTAAATTGCTAGAAATTTTCTTCGGCTTTCAAGAGTGTGAATTTTTTTGGCGAAAAAACTTTGCTTGGAACGGACTCGAAAGTCTTCCTGCCTCAGGCCCCACAAAACTTTAACTCGTCGCTAATCTGCACATTTGTGCGCGATTGAACATCAATGCTATAAAAGCACTTCAAGAAATTCCTGACTACACTCCGTCCACTCATCAGTGTTTTTGCGTAGCTGGCTCTGAAGGGAGGGCTGCTTTGACACAAACAAGATACATAATGCTTGTGGCAAAAAGTTCTAACAAAATCTAATTTACAAAATTTTTGAAAAAGTTTGTATCGTTGCCTTTATAAAGTAAGGCTCTAATTAATATTTTTTCAAAACCAAGTTTCTCGCGGACTTCGCTAGATCACCCATTTATATAACGAAATCTGCAGAAAAACTAGATTCGGAAACAAATTTTAGAGAGGACCTTTCTATATTAGGGTAACGTTAAAAAAATTATGGCACACAACATAATACAAAGATTTGAATAAAATTAAAAAAATATACCTAACACATTTCTTAAAGAATTATCAAATGTAAGTTTAACGTTATTATTCTATGACATCTATGAACCTGACGATCGTCCTTTTACACAACATAGTACATAACAAATAAGATATTATTTTTGTTTCTTTTTTGCCGGTCTTCACTCGGCTATTGAAAACCTTATAGCCGCTACAAAGCTAGCAGATTATTTAAATGAAATAAAAAACAACATACTTAACAAGCAAGTCTATCAAGTCTAGCCAAAATAAATCCGTAAAATATAGAAATAAAAAAAATAAAAAACATTTTAAAATCCATTAAAATGTTTAATATCTTAAAAGCAAAATAATACCAACATGCAAAAACATAAGTTCAAAATAAATCATATTTGACTGAAAAAAAAAACCAAAAGAAAATTATATTTATTATGTTGACTTTATATGATTTAAATACAAATTCTAAATGTTTGATAGTTTAAATCATACTTGATTTTAAATACAAATTCTAGTTGTTTGACAGTTTAAAATCGTTTATCGAGCTTAAGGTCAAAGTTAGAAACAATTAATTGTTCTAACGAATTTTTCTAACTTAATTGTTTCTAACTTTGACCTTAAGCTCGATAAACGATTTTAAACTGTCAAACAACTAGAATTTGTATTTAAAATCAAGTATGATTTAAACTATCAAACATTTAGAATTTGTATTTAAATCATATAAAGTCAACATAATAAACATAGAGGTCATTTAGGAAAAAACTTTAATCAAATGGTAGAGCTCGACCAAACGGAAACAGCTGAAAAACAAAATCAGCAAAAATTCTAAAAACAACTTCAGTAAACATGCTTTGTTAGTGCAGAATTCCAGCAGGCTGTTGGACTACATATAATATAGGCATAGAAACTAAAGTAAAAACAGAAATACAACAACAAATGTGGCATTATGAAATTAAGGGAAAAAATGAGAAATTGAAGCTTCAAAATCTCATCGCCCCGATGGTGCAGTGCGTCTACGCGCTTGCACGGGCAATCACAAAGATTTCTGATGACGCGTTTAGCACGCAGAAATTGTACAATAAAATCAATTTGCTAGTGGTTTTTTTTTCCTTTCATATTGAAAAAAAAAAACTTTGTTGTTGTTGTTGTTTCTTTAGAAAAATTCGTTAGAACAATTAATTGTTTCTAACTTTGACCTTAAGCTCGATAAACGATTTTAAACTGTCAAACAACTAGAATTTGTATTTAAAATCAAGTATGATTTAAACTATCAAACATTTAGAATTTGTATTTAAATCATATAAAGTCAACATAATAAACATAGAGGTCATTTAGGAAAAAACTTTAATCAAATGGTAGAGCTCGACCAAACGGAAACAGCTGAAAAACAAAATCAGCAAAAATTCTAAAAACAACTTCAGTAAACATGCTTTGTTAGTGCAGAATTCCAGCAGGCTGTTGGACTACATATAATATAGGCATAGAAACTAAAGTAAAAACAGAAATACAACAACAAATGTGGCATTATGAAATTAAGGGAAAAAAATGAGAAATTGAAGCTTCAAAATCTCATCGCCCCGATGGTGCAGTGCGTCTACGCGCTTGCACGGGCAATCACAAAGATTTCTGATGACGCGTTTAGCACGCAGAAATTGTACAATAAAATCAATTTGCTAGTGGTTTTTTTTTTTTTTTTTTTTTTCCTTTCATATTGAAAAAAAAAAAACTTTGTTGTTGTTGTTGTTTCTTTAGAAAAATTCGTTAGAACAATTAATTGTTTCTAACTTTGACCTTAAGCTCGATAAACGATTTTAAACTGTCAAACAACTAGAATTTGTATTTAAAATCAAGTATGATTTAAACTATCAAACATTTAGAATTTGTATTTAAATCATATAAAGTCAACATAATAAACATAGAGGTCATTTAGGAAAAAACTTTAATTATATTTATTTTAAAATGATTTTTAGAGGACACTACATTAAAAGCTCTTCATTAAATGTCATACATAAAATTTTTCGGTTGACAAATTATTGATAGCGAAACAAAAACTAAATGCTGGCTTAAACAAAGCCACCTCTGTTGCCGCAAAAATAGTTCAACAAGCAAAAATTTTTTTTTTTGCTTATTTAAGTTTTTGTTATCAATTCAACGTCACACTTCTTGCTAGCACTAATAGAACGAGTAATGATATTTTGCCATCGAAATAAGCAGGTCTCAGCTTTTAAAGTTATCAGCGCAACGAAGCGTTAATAACACATCTAAGCGTTAAAATTTGCTATGAAAATTTCATTAGAAAAGTAGTCGGAAAATTTTGTAATTATCATAAGTAAGCGTATTTACACAAAAAATATTAATCACTCAAACAAATGCCTTGGAAGTTAAATGAAAAAAATTTGTTCCTCAGGTGAAACAAAACAGCACTTGCGTCATCCTTAACAAAAATCTATACAGTTATTAGTTTCAATGACATTTGAACATGTGTTTGAATTGTTAATTTTTTTTTTTATTAATTTTTGTTGAGCCAAGGATGCTTTTTCAACAGTTTTTTAACAAAGCGATCTACAATTTTCCCCATAATCATTTCAATTACCAACTATAACTTTAAGTCATTAATTATGAAGTGTTTTAATTTTATTAAATTTTATTTAATATAATTTAACTTAATTTAATTTCATGACATATGGAATGATTTAGAGAAGAGTAAGCTTGTTCTAATATGGCATGGTCTGGCCGGGATTCGAACCCAAAAAAGGCTTGTAACAAAAAAAAAATAAAATTGAAGGACTGATTGCTATAACGTGATAAGCAACATGATCAAAAACATTTGATTTTTTTAGGCTTTTAACATCACTTAAAAAATGCCAACATCCACTGAAAAAAGTTCGGTTTTTTTCTATTAAATTGCGGAACCATAAATAAAAGTTTCCTTGTTCAATTCCATTTCTTCATAAAAAATATACATATACACAAAAATTTGAAATCGATTATTTTAACATTATGTTTATGTGGCAAACCATGTTTTTGCAATAAGCAATTTGCAATTTGCAATTTGTATTTAAAAAAATAATTAAAAAATATTTACTTTTTTTTTGAAAAAAGTGCCTTACAATAATTTTTTAAATCTTCTTTGAAAACTCGAAGCTTACTATTCTAATAAAAAATTAAACAAAAACATCGGTTAAGTCAAAAAAAAAAAATGTTTGTAATTTTTTCGAATCTAATACTAAGATTGGAAGGCTTCACTTATTTTTTTAATTAAAGAAAGATCTGTGGAAATTTTTGAAAAAAAAATTTACATATATTGTAATATACAAAGACTCTTTCAAAATTCTTAATGCATAAAAATAATTGACTTAATTGTACAAAATAAATATTCTACTTTGTTTTTCTTTTTTATTTGTATTTATTTATACTAAAAAAAAATTATTTATTCTGTGATACTTAGTTCTTTACCTTAAGAGACACAATTCTAGAATCATTTTGAGCTTCATTCTTTAATGGATACATTAAAAAATATTTTAAGCAAAATTATGAGATCAAAACTGATGTCAGATTTGCAGTTGAAATAAATCGGAAATTTTCATACTGAATTATATTTTCAAGTTGTAAAAGTGAAGAATCGATACATTGTTGTACTTTCCACAAAAACATGTAATTCATGAAAAGTTGCCAGAACCTACTTTTGCCACAATTTGACGTTTATTATATAATTCTCACAAGATATTACTCATAAAAATTGTATTTCTTTTAATCTATGGTTTGAAAGAGAGTTTTTACTTTTCGGAATAAAAAATTATTTCAAAACAAATATTAAGGCTTTATTTTGAGCTGTAGATCAAGCAAGTTATCAAAGAAAACTTGATTTGGAGCTCGAAATTAGGCATTCAAAATTTTCAATATTGTTTTTATCGGAAAAGTATAATTACGGTTGAGTTAACGGTTGTTCCTATGTATGTAATGATTGAGACCCAATTTGACATTAAACTTTGAGGAAGAATGCTGATAACTTCGTTATTAAATGTTTGTTATACCCAGCAAAAAAAGTGCTTCCAAAAGAAGCTGAAGTGGAAGAGAAAGTCTTGAATTCCATCCCTTCCACTTTCATACCCAGAAGGCATTCTTTTAACATATGCATGTCATTAGGACGAATGCTTTCCTTAATCTTCTCTAGAAGTGCTTACAGATTTTATCTACAGATAATCTTCTCTAGAAGTTCTACATAGTAGGTGTTTTCCAGAAGAACCTTAAGAAGGCATTCCATGGAATGGAATGGTTTTTGTGGTTTGGGGGCTAAAAAAATCCCTGGGAAAATATCCCTTTTCCCGACATTCCCGCGAGTTTGGTGTTGGAAATGAGAAGTGTTTGGGTTTTGTTGGGGGTTTAAAAAAGTCCTTTTTCCCGATTTTCAAAGCATTTTGGTGTTGAAAGTAGTAAGTAATAAGTAAAAAAATAAACTGGCCTTTTCAGCCCTTGGAAGGACTTTGACCTAGCTTCTGTTGGTCAATTGTGTTGCGCGTGTTATTAAATGTTTGATCACAAATGATCGAGAACTGGACCTAAGTGTTTTATGCCGACTCCGAACAGCTTATGTTCTCAAGAAGCTTTACATGGCAATTTTTACTCTCTGAGGTTTGTCATTGTCTGCAGAGAGGTGCTGAGCTGGAATTGAACCCGGGCTACCGGGGTTCTTTAGCTTAGGGGCCACGCACTCTACCCACTAGGCTACGGTCACCACCTTGAAGTAAGTGGTTGAGTTTAATTGGCGGTTAAAAAAATCCCACGAAGAATATCTAAAATATATATTGTAATTATTTATCATTTTTATGCTCTAATTTAATTTAAATCCCATTTGAATGTCTTCCAGAAGTAGGTTATAAGAATGCCTCTTAAAAGAACTCCTTTATAAGTCTATGAGGCTAAGAAGAAGCACAGTTTGATCTTTAGAATGTTTTCTGGAAGCAGTGTCCATAAGAGTGCATATCGCATTTGCATCAAAAATTTTACAGGGATAAGGGTACTTTCAAAATTTTAATATACATATATAAAAATTAATGTAAGTTTGTGTGTACTGAATACATTTTTGCACCGTTTTTACACCAGCGAATTGGTTGTTCGCTTACATGCGCAAATTTTAGTCGTATTACGGACAGCTTTGGACAAGGGGCGTGACACCTCCCATACAACCCAAGTTTGAGATTTTGAATAACTTTTGAGTTATAGTTCGCACAGCTATGGAATTTGGTATTCGGCAACAATTTACACGTGCCGTTTTACTAATAACATTTTATGGGCGTTGTACAAGGGAGCGTAGTACAATTGGGCGTAGCAGCCTACCATAATTTGCGATATCGAATATCTTTTGAGTTATAGTTCGCACAGCCATGGAATTCGGTATTCTACCACAATTTACACACGCCGTTTACAAGGGGGCGTCGTACAACCCATACAACCCAAAATTGAGATATCGACTAGTTTAATTTAATGTGTATAATAGAATGTGCATAATAGACCGCACAGCCTTGGAATTCGGTATTCTACCACAATTTACACACGCCGTTCAGAGGGCGTGGCACCTCCCATACAACCCAAATTTGCAATTTTCGATATCGAATAGCTTTGGAATTATAAGCCGCACAGCCTAGGAGTTCATTATTCGACCACGATTTACACATGGCGTTTCACTGATAAGATGTTATGGGCGTTAAACAAGGGGGCGTGGCCTCTCAAAAATTTACGATATCAAATAGCTTTGGAAGTATAGGTCGTACAGCCTTGGAATTCGGTATTCGGCCACAATTAGCATGTGCCGTTTCACTGATCAAATTTTAGGGGCGTTGTAAAATGGTAAGTGATACCTTCCATACAGCCCAAATTTGCGATATCGAATTGCTTTGGAGTTATAGGTCGCACAGACTCGGAATTCAGTATTCGAATTCAATTTACACATGCAGGTTCACTGATAACATTTTATGGAAGTTCGCTTTATTTTCACGCGTTTGTGCCATTAGAGTTTCAGTGAAATTCATGTTGCTCTCTACTATTCTCTTTTTTTGCGCATATAGCAGAGCGCCACAAAAGAAAAACAGATAAGCTTCGAGCAAGGCGGAAAATGCAGTGCTGCGCTCCAAAATAAAACAAAATACCATAAGAAATATTTTTTTTATTTTGTTTCATATGTAAGATCTTGAGTAGATTGATTGAAAAAACTTCTTTTATATTGTGCATTTTTTATTGAATTCATAATTAATAGATACAGAAATTTGTTGAACTTTCTGTTATCTACATGCTTCCCAAAGAAAAATTGTCTTGCCAACTTGTGGTCTGGGTGGTCTGGGTTAGGAGTTCTGGGCTTGAAAGATCTCATAACTTTTAAATTTTTGCAACTGATTTCTAGAAACTGATTGATCTTACGTATTTGGTGTTTAAATCTCTATAGCTAGAAAAAATATGCGATTTTGACATACCGTAAAATGTCATAAATTTTGCATGTAAAAGACCCATGTCATATTGGTTCTAAAGCTATTTTTTTAATCAAAACCCCTATTGTAAATCCTGGCTGTGGGCAGAAAGCAGCCCAAAAAACTTATTTTCGAGTATGTAACCTAGGATATCTTAGTATCCCGACTTTAAGATAAAAACTACTAGAACAATATCTACCAGCTCCTTATCAACGACGACATTAACACTAGGGCATCCAATTTCGGGACGCTATGGCAATCCCAGGATTCCGGGTTTGACAAACCTTAGAAACCGAATTTTTGGAAAGACGTAATAAGAAGTTTCAAAGTAGTTATGCCTTGTTTTACAACACAAAACATTGCAGAAGATTTTAAAAAACTAAAAAACATAGTTTCGATTAAATGATTATATAGTATTTATTGCTTTTTTTTAAAAAATACTCATCAGTTCTTTAAATTAAAAATTAATAAATTGAGATCATTCAGAAGGTTCATAAAATTATTTAAAAAAATAAAATAGTTTAACAATTTTAATATTTCTAAGTAGGAATTTTGTGATATTCTGTACGCGTGTTTAAGGAATTTTTTTTTTAAATTTTTTAAGGTCACATTTTAGTTTTTCTGAGTTAGTATTTTTAATAATTATTAATGAATTATTTTATAAATTAGTAATAATTCGTACAGTTAGTTGAATAGAGGTTTATTTTTTTTAATTTTTACGTCATATATTGTACAGCTAGTTAAAAAAAACAATTAATTTAAATATTATTAAATACAATAACATTTCAGTATTTGTAAGGAAGTAGCATTTTTTTAAAACATTGTGTTATTTTTTACAGCTAGTTTAAGAAAGGTTTTTATATTAACATATTTATTAATAAAATGGTTTTCTTAGGTAGCATTATCGAACTTTTGGTACATTTGGTACAAATTTGAATAGTATAATAATTTTTGTATATCTAAGTAAGAATTTTGTGATATTTTGTTTAAGGAAGTTTCTTTTTTAATTTTTGAAGTCACATTTTGGTATTTCTTATGTTGTATCACGTCATATTTTGCACAGTTAGCTAAAAAATATTTTTATTTTTGTATTATTGAAATCATATTTCAGAGTTTCGTAGGAAGAATCATGTGTTTTACACATTAGCCCTTACAAATAGTCGATTTAATGCCTACTTTAAATTTAGTGTGAGCTTTTCTGACATTATTTCTATAAAATTGGTTGTCAAAAAGCTTACACTAAATTTAGAGTCAACATTAAATTGACTATTGGAAAGGATTATTGTGCTATTTTGTACAGGTAGATTTAGAAAGGTTTTAAAATCTTTTCAAATCGCATACATTTTTTTCTTAGGTAGTATCATTGAATTTATTGTTGGAATATATTGGAATTTTTTTTTGCAGTTGAGGCAATCCCGGGATCCTGAAAATCGAGGGATTTTAGGCTTTGAAATTCCTGGACTATGGGAACTAAGAAAAGTCCGAGATCCTGGGACCCCAGGATTGGATGCCCTTATTAACACCTATGTCATTTAAAATAAAATGCTGTACAAACCAGTTTTTAAACATGTTTTTGTGCGGCTATCCACAAATGTTTGTGAATTTTCCAAAATTTTTGAAAAATGTTTTAAAAATAAACTTATTCGCAGGAGAATATGATTTACAAAACATATGTTTAACTAAATACACTGTCTTAAGAGGTTTTTCAAATGAGAGTTAACTTATATCAATTTTCTTAATTAGTTTTCTTAAAAAACTTTTAAGAACAATTTTTAATACGTTGAACGTTAAAACCTGTTTTAGCTAAGTTCAAACAGCGACCGATCAAGGCTTAATTTTAAATATTTTTCTCAGCCGAATAAGGGTCGTACAAGGGTCGTTAACAGGAATTTTTGGCGTTACACCCGCCGTACAGAGAATTTTTGAACAGCGACCGGTCATCGACTGAGAAGGGATTTTTCTACAATGAAAATGAGCAGTTTTTTTTAAAAATAACTTCAAACACACAAAAAATCTTTTGGCTAACATCAGCATCGCCGAATGAGGCTTGCTTTTGTTGTTGCGCATTCGTTTGCTGTTGAATAAGGTTGCTGTTGAAAAATTTAGTGACATGCAATGTTCGCACAGCAGCTATACAGCATAGTTTATGTCTTGCATGGTCGTTGTTCGACCCAACTTTTGGCCGCTAGGCTTTTTGGATTATTTTTCGGCCATGTTCGACCCTTGTACGACCGTGCGGCCCATGTTCGACTGCTAATCGACCGCTGTTCTAACGCTATCATTTTTACTCGGATACATATATATAACAATTATTTCTGCTCATAAATAAGGTTATTCAGGATGTGCTGTATTTAATCTGCAGCTCGGTTCTGTAACCTTTGTAACCTCACCGCAGTTCTCACCAGATTCTATCACTTTGACGTCATTGTGGCGTCATTCTCACTTGCACTGTCTCTGTAATAAAATGAGAAAATGCAGTGACTCGTCTTGTTTCAATTCTACTTTTGAAGGAATTCGATAGACGAAGTGTTTCTGTAAACTAAAATATGCGACTCGAATCCAATGAAGTTCTCACTATGTTCTAACTTGGTGAGAAACAATTTTGCTTGTTTGTGCAACAGTCATATTCAATGAAGTTGTGGATATATATAAATGTATCCATGTTACAAATACTTCTACCGGGTACAAGGTATCAACTTAAATTTTTTCATGTAGATTATAAATATATTATTAACAAAATATTATATGTACTACAATGTTTACCTATATTATGAAATATATTAACTGAAATATTTCAAAAATAAAATTTATAACATGATAAAATTTGTATAATTGCATTACGCAACCGCATTAAAAGAATACTCGGATCGTAATGTGTAGATAAGGTTTGTGCATTTAATATCAACATCACTAAGTGTCAAATTGTTTACCATCAAAACAAGTAATTGTCAGCATAAATAGCATAAGCATGTATTTTTCCGCCGTATTCATAAATTAAGCACAAATAATATTTATATTTGTTTTTTCTTTGTTTTTTACAGAAGAACTTCATGCAATTTCTCACAAAGCTTTCTGTCACTAGTTGCAATTTCAAATATTCCCTTTCACTTGTGTTTTTTTTTTTCATCACGGACCACTATTTACTCGCTTATCAGTTACAGAAACACTAGTTTTCGCAAAAGTGAGTATTTTGGAATAAAACTATGTGACGTCAGAAATAGTGACTATTTGTCGCAATAGTTACAGAACCGAGCTACTGTATTGTCTTTTATATATTTGTTATTTAATGTTTTGAGTTTAAACACAGAACTTTATGAAATATACAAAGAAAAATCTAGTCAAAGCTTATTCATAAACAATATTCTATTCAATTACTATTCTTGTGAACAATGGCAATACTTTTTTAAAACAACAGTTTTTCTGACAAAAATTAAAAGAAATAAACAAAAATCATAAATATCTTAGTAGTATAGATTAGCCGTTGTTGTCGTAAGACCACATCGTGAATACCTCTAATATTTTCAGGTCATTAGAAAAAAATAGTTTTATTTTCTTATTTTATTTTACTTATATTTCTAATGTTTTTTTTTTTGCTTTTGTCCTGAATTGAACTAAATCTTTAGGAAAATGATCCAAAAAATGCAATTAAAGGGCAAAAACGTTATAAGCCAAATGATAAAAAATCAATTTTTAGACTCAACACATAACTTACTGAATAACCATCCACCACTGAGAACATTTCGGAAATTCTTTTTTAAAATTCGAACCTATCTGCAGAAGTTTTCTTTTACAATTTCATGTCTTCATGCGAAAATAAATTTTTTTAAACTTTAAAGTGGATTATTGACTAGTATTTTTTATTTGGCATACCAAGTTCTTGCAATAAGCCTCTAAATTTAGACAACTCAAATTATATCAATTGCAGTTAACCGTATTTATTTAAGTCGCCATTTTACATTCTTAGAACGTTTTTCAACTGGCATCAAATCAGTTTTTTTGTCATACAATGCTTTTATCAAATTCAATTACAGCACGTCTCTGATTTATAGCAATAACTTGATCCTTATAGAGATAAGCACAAGAATTTCTTATGATTTGCTAAGTTTTCTACGTGGCATGCATATCAAAAGCAGCTTTATTACTATGTACATAGTTATCTATAAGTTGATTTCTACAGCTAAAAGTGATATTCTTTCAACTGGCTCATTCTACAATGGAACCATGTGGCTTAAATTGCGCCCTTATTAAAATAAGTTACTTGAAAAAAAAAAAAAATGAAAACACATCTACGAATCGAAGTGAAACAAAAACTTAGAAAAAACACATGTCTGGGAAAAAAAACATCACAACATATGTTTTCCATTGACAACCTGTCAGCTCATTATAGAACTGCAAACAAACATGCGAACTAAACGACTTAATAACTACGAGAAAAACATACACAAGAATAATTTTGCTCTTAACAAATAATATGTACTTATTTTTTGAGTTTATTTTGGGTAGTTTTTTTTTTTTTTGTGTGCGTGTGTTTTTAATGCTTGCACCTTCTTTATGGGTCACCACAACAACTTGTATCTCTAGCTAGATACTTAAGCATATTTAAGTGTGTACAAAAATTTGTCACTTTCTCTTGGCCTTCGTCGCTAAATTTTTAAGTATTTGTATGTTTGTATAAGAATTTCTATGATTTTTTCCGTGTAAGAAACAGTCATTAAATCAAAACATTGTTGATCACAGTGATGAATTCATCACTGTGAAGTAGTAGTGATACATCTCTAATTTAATTCTTAAATAGTTTAACCAGCGTTTAATTTTTCGACTAAAAGTAAAAAATATTATTTGAAAAAAAGATTAAAATATAAGATAATATAGTAAAAATCATTTTTTTTTTTAAATATTGAAATTTTTGAAATAATCGATTTGTCTTTCACCATAAAAATTTAAAAGTAAGCCAAATTCTACATAGTATATTTAACAACAGCAACAACGTCTTAATTTTAAGTTGCCATAAATACATCTGTGACAGGCACAGTATTATTGATGAAAGAAAAAAATTAATAATACTTATAACGAAACCTAAAATTCTGTCAATGCCCAAAGTGTTAGTGATGAGGAAAATAAATAGTGATGAAGGAAAACCCGAAGACCATATAAAAAGCAACATCTTAAACCAATACAAATCACATGCTGTATGCAAACAGAAAAATACAAAACAATGTGAGAAGAATAGCTATGTATCTTTGAATTTTTTAGTGTTGGGAAGCGCATGAAAAGACTGTGCCATTTGAATAAGAGAAAATTACACAAAACTTCAAGAACTCATAATAAATACTTTTTACACTAAAATACACTTAGAAAAACTTTCAATTGGACTATTTCATATAATTAGCTTACAAAAAAACCCTCCATTCAAATAATTTTTAGAAACAATAAAATAACAATTTAATTTACAAAAGCATTCAAAATATTTAAAAATTATTGTAGAAAAATAATTAAAGAAGTTTACAACAATATAAATTCTGTATTCAAAAGCACTAAGTGCTTAAGTCGACTTAAGACAAAGCTGAGTTAGTGATGTAGCTGTGTTCCGAACATATAGCTTTATAAACGCACAAAATCTGAAGCTTCTGGCATGACCCTAGCCAAAGTTATTACACAAAAACAAAAGACCCTTTCATATAACTTATAAAGCGATTGAAAACTTTAAAACTAAATTACTTGAAACAGCAATTTTTGACTTTAGCGCTTAGTGCTTTTGACCACAGAATTAATAACATTTAATTTTTATAATTATTATTGAAAAAAATTAATTTTATGACTGTTTATGAGGAAGTTTTAAGATTAATAATAGAAAAAAACCAATTTTGAATCCAGGAAAAAAAAACTTTTGATAAGAAAATGTTTGAAAGTTCATATGCTTGTACCTTTAAAGCATCAGCCGATGAAATAAAATTAAACGCTAAACTCATATTGTAATTTGACAGTGATAACACTTTAAATCATTGTAAATCCTTGTTAGAGAACTTTAACTGGCCGAATAAGTGTTAGGCAACAACTATATGACTTAATACACGGTTTGCTTAAACTACTTCAGATCAATATTATTCATTTGACGTTCAATCCACCTTAATTTCGCCACTCGTCAATGGTATAAACTCATTTCCTCATTCCAATACAATTTTTGCATTCGTTGATAAAAGCCGCAATAGCTCTAATTTTACAAAAATTTCACATGGCACGGCGGTTTGACCTCTAGAGGTGCCAATATGAAACCAAGTTCTATTAGCTTTTCATCCCTAACAATTCTTTTTAAAATGCCCATTCATATTTGCCACTCTTCAAAATGTTCCGTAACAAAAACACAAAAATAAATAATGTGTTCCACCCATTTAAAACCACCCATCTTGTTTCTGTCACCCAAAAAACAAATTTTTAGCTCAAAGCTTATTCCCAAAATCTTTTTTATCTTTTTCCATCTTTCTTCAAATAAAAACTGAATACGATTAAAGAAGTTTGTACGAACATTTGACAAGATGTAATATTGTTTTCAATTGAACTATCCTTATCTGCACTGTTAAAAAAAATTTTATCGAAAAATAATTTTATGATGTATAAAAGGTAAAAAAAACATATATGAATGTACAGTACACATTCCGTACTTTTCAGTTAAGACAACAAAATAATAGTTTTCGTTTGAAAGAACCGAAACATAGCTGCGTTTTATCATAAAAGGTCCAAATATTCCTAATATTTTTCATACGATTTGGATATATTTACGTTCTTTTCCTTCATGTCACACGTAGTCGCAAAATCTTGACCCCCCCCCCTCCCCTATCCACGAGGTCACTCTGCGTTGTTATTTTCTATAATGTTGTGTTTTTCTTACATATTCGCAACTCATTATACAAAAATTATAATTAAAATTATGCTTATTAGGGGTCGTAACTATATATGTCACACATTTTGGCCCCCCTCCCCATATTATACATACCCCACCACCCTGTAACACAATTTTGATTCCCTCCTAGCCATGATATTTTTACACCACTGGCCATGGAGTGGTTAGAAACATTTACATTAGACATTTGTAGAACTTTGTAAAAAATATAAAAACATTTTGAAAAAATTCATTTTCATCAAAAAAAATCATTGGGGGTAGCTCATGATTTTCGATGATAGAAACTGTTTATTGAATTATGTGTCAAAATAAAGCAATTTTTGCATATAATTGATATGTCATATGAAAGATTGTGAAAAAGGGAAATAACAAAATGACAAAAAAAATAACTTTTGGCCTATTTTTTGCGCAAAATTTAATATTTTAGAGGCTTTTTGAAAACAATATAAAACATTGAATTGATGAAGTAACGTTAAATGTTTTCTTTCTTTAAAAAGTTATTTAATATAAGTTTCAGACAAAAAAAAATTAGCTAGAAATCAAATGGAAAATGGCTGAGATATTTGCTTGAAAAATAAAAACTTGAAATTTCTATCTTTTTTTTCTCATTCTAAGGCAATGGCCTTGCTTCAAGAAAATGTGTTGCACTGAGAAAATCTATAATTTGAGAAAATACCATCAAAACTATTGTGATATCTCGAAATTATAGATGTGATGTGTTGCACTGAGAAAATCTATAATTTCGAGATATCACAATAGTTTTGATGGTATAATAATGGGATTTTTGTTTAGCATATTATCCGTGGAAAATATTACCAAAAAAACGGTCGTATTCCGTTATTCTTAGAAACCAACGACTTTTCATACAAAAATACGTTATACTGAGAAAAGCTACAGTTTTCGAGATATCGCCATAAATTTAACGCCAAAATAACGGGAATTTTTTATTTTTTTTTTTATTTGGAAGTAATTTTACCATCATATTATTGATGCGTACCCGTAAGAAATAGCGAAAAATGTCTGAATTAGCAATGTCTAAAATGCCTTTTTACACCATGTTCTTCCATCTCTTTTAGTTTAAATTTTATTCAAGAAATTATCTTTAAACGCGCATATTTCAGGTCAAAGGTCACTATTCGAAAAACCAACCAAATTGTGCCCGCCTCCAAGACCAGCACTTTCATTCGATACCTCATTAACCATTCTAGACCCTGCCAATTCTGACATCTCAAAAATCGTAACAGAATTCTGGTATAAGCAGATTATTTTATTTAAATATTTCAATTACCTATTAAGTAACAATAGACTTTAAGCTTCAAAACTATTTCTGAAGAACTGTTACCAAAGTAAAATATAAAAACAGATAAAAAAAAACCTATTAAGAAATGGCTAAATTATTCGCGTTGAGAATCACACTTTCTTATTCACACTAAAGCGAGTTCGTGTCTTAAGTCTTTTTGCCATTTTTCCAACTTTAAACGCTCTTATCTGCTTAACGGTACCACCTATTAAAAATCTAACAAATTTGTGCATACCTGCAGCTCATGACCTTTCTTATGATATATCAAGTGTTTCTGTTGCGTTTGTAGATTTCCTGGAATAAGGAGACCCTTACAGGAATAAATAAATACTTTATACGCCACACTTGCATAGATATTTTTAATGAAACGTAGAAAAGTTGGTATCAAAACGTACGAAATTAATTTTTAAAATATATAACCTGGTTTATCTATCTATCTATCTAATTTAAGCCCAACGATTAAATTAAAAACCTTGAGGGTTTCTATATTTATGCAAACCCAAAAAGTTTTTAAATTGAAACTCAAATTTTCGGCCGTGTAACAATTTTACAACTACCATTTCTATTTTATTCTAACTACCACTACATTCAAAATTTTCGAACTAAGACCTCTTTTACATTGATCAAGACTTGAAGTCAAGTTTTTTTGACGTTCTCTTTTGAACTTGACGAAAGCTTTCACATTGGTCAAGACTTGAATTCAAGCTCTTGTCTTCTTTCCTTGTTTTTTAAAAATAAAACGAGATAGGTAGCAAGCAAATGAATTATAGTTTATAGAAATTTGCAAACTGAATTTTATTTGTTTACCACGATGGAAGTTAACAAAACGTTTTTGCTTAAAAATTTAATGCAAAATTAAATTATATTGAATGCAAAAAAATTTTAATGCAACCGAAGTCCAACAAACTCACATTGACATGCGAAAAATAAAATAAAAAGCACTGTCAACAACGCGAAAATAGCAAAAGGAACAGGAAAAAACACGAAAAATTGCCGGTACAGCTTCAAGTTTCTTTTTCCCTTCCGTCGCTTCCGATGTGCGGCGAATTGCCTACAAACTATGAAACTTGACTTCAAGTCTTGACCAATATAAAAGGGGTCTAAGATAAACCTTACAATTGAAGAAATGGCGGTATATGATAAAGCTTGCTTGCAATAAAAACATTTTTAATCTGTTTAACTTTGCAGTTTCTTCAGAAATCATGTCATTAGTATATTTAAAGAATTTTTTAAAAAAATATTTGAAGTTATTTGAAATTTTAACAATATTTTTTGAATCTTCATTTATGTTTTTTACAAATATTAATAAATATTTAAAATACCGAGTGAAAATAAAATTTTTTTAGCTTAGGCCAAACAGCGGCAGAACAAGGCCTAGTCTTAAATATTTTTCTCGGCCGTGCGAGGGTCGAACAAGGGTTGTACAAGGGTCGTTTGCAAGTCTTTTTGACCAAACAGCGGCCGCACAGAAGCCGTTTTGAAATAATCGCGGCTGTACAAACGGCGTACATCGGTCAGACAATGATTATTCTGTAATGAAAATAAGCAGCTTTTCAATGAAAATTGGAACTTCGTGCTGAAATAAATTAAGTAAATGTTGTTTAAGCTAGCACAATCTTATAAAAAATACTATAAATTTATTTTTGCATATAATTAATTCTGTATATAATTAGTCTTTAGTTATTACCATTATTCGTAATATGTTAAATAAAATGTTTTAAACACATAGAGATATTTAAAATCCAAACTAATCGGTCGAATACACATTGACCAATTTTAAATAAACATACCGAGTGAGTCTTGCTTTAGTTGTTGGGCATACTTTTGCTGTTGAATAAGAGCTTTGAAAAATTTGGTGGGATACAGCGCACCTACAGCTACCTTACAACTTAATTTAGGTTTTGTATGGCCGTTGCACATAGGTAGGTTTTTAGGTTTTATGCGGCCAAAATTATTTTAGTTGCTGTAACTATTCTAAATGACATAATTGATAATAAAAAACAACTTTCTGTTGAAATTTTAAATATTTATTAAAGAAAATAAAAAAAATATAAAAAATTAAAAAATTCAAAAACACAGCCAAAAAAATATATTTCAAAATGTAAATTTTAAACGTTTCTGAGTAATGAATTTACGTATCCCCTCGACAGTCGACACATACTCCATGCCAATTCGTTACTCCAGATCCTCATGGTCCGAGGATTCTGATGAAGCGGAGTCTAGTTTGGTGGGTAGAAGCATATCTAAAGTCTCCGGAGAAAAGTATTTAGACATTTTTTTTCTCCTTCTTTGTTTTACACTAATACTGCTAATGAGCGGATCAGAGCCATCACATCCCCATTTACTTATAATTGTTAAAGTCTGTCTATATTCTTCACTAATAGTTAAAAGTACTTCCTCTAAGTACATTGAAAGGCGCATAAGAGTTATGTCAATAAGACTTTGCAAAGTACTCTCTGCATACAGACTCGTCACTTTTATGTGTTCTTCAGGCGGATAGCATTCTTTTTTGGCATCTAATAACCTGTCGTAGCAAGAATAAAGCGACTTATTTGCCTTACGTATGATTTCATATTGCTGTCGTGTAAGGTTGGCCTCTATAAACATCGCCAATGCTTCTTGAGGTGTTAATATATTGTGTTTGTCGGGTTCACTCGATGACTTGTAAGCATTTCTGTATTTTTCTGCTCTTGTTGGAGAGTTTGTGATTTCTTTAAGGATTTCTGATGCATTTCGAAGTCCCTTAGCTCTCAAAGTTGACTGAGCAGCATGAATGGTAATAGAATCATCTACGGCCGAGCGAACCACTTCAGTTTTGCGACGCTTGCTTCTCTCACTTGACTCTTCAAATGATTTTGAAGGGCGACCTGCGCGATTTTGGGCTTGGACTGGGATTTCAAACGTTCCATTTAACCATGAATGGTTTGATGTTAAGAAATATTCTTCTCTTCTTTGTGCTTTATACCATTTTTTTCTTTATGTCAGTCTTGAAGTAAGCAATATTTCGCTTTAGTTTTTTATATTTTCCTCTGTGTCGACATAGGTCGCCAATAGGTAATTTTCTAAATAGGCCAATTTTTCATCCATAGTTATTAAATTCTGACCTTGCATTTTATCGTAGAGAAATTGACGAGTGACTAAATTTGTTCCGGATGAGCCAGGATAACCTACGACGAAAAAAAAATAATTGTATATGTGTCAACATAAATTTTTTTACCCTAATTGCACCTAATTGCAGCTGATTTTTATCAGAATCATAAGACAAGAGTAATAACTTTTATAATAAATAATAATTTTGGCGCGATCGAAGGCGATAATATAACAAAAGTACTTTTAAATTGAAAAATCAATAATATTTTTTCAAGAAAACGTAATATGTTTGGAAGCTTTAAAATAAAGGTTGTTTTATTATAGTAGGTTGACAATTTCTATAATAAATAATGGTATTTACCTGAAGCACTCGAATCCATATTGTTTACTTTGATAAGTGTCTTCAAACCAAAAATATTGACGACGAAAAATAGGTCACTTTAAAAGCGTAAACAGCAAAAGTGCGCGCCAAACGGGAGACTAACAAGTTCCGACTACCTGCACACGCTCCCCTCGCGGGTATCAAGGCCGAGAGGACCGGTTTATTATCGCCTGTTCTATTGTTAACCTAGAAAGATATTAAATTTTGGATTTGTCACTAGTTTAAATTCTTCAATTTTGGCCGCATAATTACGCAAAACCTACCTATGTGCGTTGTTCGACCCAATTTTTCCTAAGC
The DNA here is from genome assembly GCA_963920525.1 of Dichetophora obliterata. Classification (NCBI taxonomy): domain Eukaryota; kingdom Metazoa; phylum Arthropoda; class Insecta; order Diptera; family Sciomyzidae; genus Dichetophora; species Dichetophora obliterata. The sequence goes on along the minus strand of OY986436.1, from coordinate 204,149,193 downwards.
TTTTTGGATTATTGTTAGGCCATGTTCCACCTTTTTTAAGTTTTAAAGCAGTGCGGCCCATATTCGATCACTGTTCGCTCGCTAATATTTTTACTCGGAATGATATTTTGCGACTTTTTAATTTCAAATTTTGCAAAATTCAGCTTTAACTTCAAATCTTGTAGAAAAATAACTACAGTATTAATATTCAAATTCAAAAAAAGTTAGTCAATTGTAACGTTATGTCAACGAATGTGTATCTTTCAAAATATACAAAATTTCCTAAATAAAGAGTGTTTTTTATAGAGTGAAACAACTTTGAGTTGGCATCACTGCTTTATTTGACCACCCATTTAACAGTTGATAGTTGATTTTTGCTAAGTTTGTTTTGACATTTCATTGTAGATCGACTTACACCAGAGCAACGCGTGTAAATTGTGGAAATTTTTAATCAAAATAATGGTTCTGTTCGTCAAACTTATCGTGCACTTCGTCCATTTTATGGCGTACATAATCTTCCCTCAGAGCAATAGATCGTTTTCGGACCACATTTACTGTTACTGATAATGTGCATCCCGTTAGATGCCGAACAGTGCGCACTGAAGAATCCGTAGCCGCTGTACACGAAAGCATTGAAGATGATCCTAATCAATCAATTTGTCGCCGTTCTCAGCAACTGGGGTTGTGTCCTTCCACTTTATGGAAGATTTTACGAAAAGATCTTGACTTAAAACCTTTCAAAATTCAACTTGTGCAGGAATTAAAGCCAAACGACCATCGTATGCGCAGCCAACTCGGCGAATGGGCTGAAGCACAAATTGATATTGATTTTGAATTTCCATGGAAAATTTTATTTTCCGATGAAGCCCATTTTTGGTTGAATGGGTACGTAAATAAACAGAATTGTCGTATTTTGAGTGAGGAGAATCCACAAGCTTTTGTCGAAGCACCATTACATCCACAGAAAATTACTGTTTGGTGCGCTGTATGGGCTGGCGGAGTCATTGGCCCATATGTCTTCAAAAAGGATGATGGTCAGAATGTTACTGTCAATGGTAAACGGTATAGGAACATGATTCGAAGTTTTTTTGTACCTCAATTAGCTGGCATTAGTCTTGCTGATATATGGTTCCAACAGGACGGAGCCACATGCCACACTGCGGGCGCTACATTTGATTTACTCAAGAAAACTTTTGACGAAAAAATTATTTCATGAAATGGCCCAATTAATTGGCCCCCAAAACAGATTGGATTATTTTCTTTGGTTTAATGTAAAATCACTTGTCTACGTCGATAAACCACAAACAATTCAACACCTGGAAATCAACATTCGAAGAGTTATCGGCGAGATACGGCCGCAAATGCTGTGAAAATTTTGTGAAATTTGGTGTTCCAGATTGCGCCTTGTACGCGCCAGCCGTAGCGGCCACATGGTTGAAATTATATTTAAACATTAATGCCATAAAATTTTCTATCCAATAAAGCTTGTTTCATTGATATTTAAAATATATTACTATGCTTTATTATGATTTAAACTTGTAGCACTCTATTAAAAAAAAACCCTTTACAACGCTTTTCCAATTCCGATGATTTGGCCTCAGAATAAGAAAAAACTATTTGAAAATTAAAGTTTTAACTTTAGATTCCAGAAAATGCAGAAAAAATGTCTCTGTTATTGCAAAATAGTTTTTTTCTCAAATCTTCTTTGTCTGAAAGTTCAATTAAAAAGAAAAAAAGGAGAAATATTTGCTGTAACCTTACCCATGGTTCATAATTGACAAGTTTAATTGCGAAGTCTTGTCACTGGGAAATTAAAAAAAGCAGACTAACTTGTTACATATCTTTGAACAAGAAACAGTAAAAAACTAATCGAAACACCTTCTTTTTTTCAAAAAAGCGGAAAAGACGATTTTTTAAATTTTAATACAAAAATCGCAAATTGAAGTTTGATTTAGAGAGTAACTTATGCTTATATATATATACTTTCACATACACACAAGAGCGCAATTATCCAAACACACAAAAGAATGTTGTGGTGTTGTTTAAATGTGGAAGGGGCGTGGTCCTAACTAAGTATGTATTAATCTTATTTAGGATGCACACAATGCGTATACCTACTAATTTTGAACGAAATCCGTTCAGCCATTTAGCTTAATACGACCGAAACCGTCTGAAATATACACTGAGGGAAAAATGCTGTAATATCAAAGAAATCACTATTTGAAGCAACAGATTTTACAGTTAAATCCCATCCAACAGACGAATCTGTCAAAATAACAGTTGATGAACCGTTGATACTTTTCTGTTAATTAAACAGATTTTACTGTTTATATTTACAAAAATTTACTGTTAACAGATTAAATTGTTAAAGTAACTTTTTTTTGTTAATTTATTGACAGGTGAAGCTGTTGTTTGAACAGTTTATTGAATTTAATTTTTTGTTAATATATCCCCATGGTCACTATGAAATCATAAATATTGATTGCAGATTTTGATTAAAAGACAATTAAATTTTGTATTTTAATTTTATTAATATAAAAATAATACAAAATTAGCATGTTAATGTAATTATTATAATTTTTTTAATAATTCAATTTGTAATAAAAATTATATCCAAAAAATATTTTTGTTTTACCAATAAATATCAAATATTTTTCATTCGTATATATGCGGATCCATCGGATAAATTGTAGACATGTAAGGGTATGCTGCTGAATTTGTCTATAGAGTTAAAAAATAACATTTTTGTATTTTTACCAACTTTATAGGATTGAAAGTGGTCATCAAACCCTTTAATTTCAATCTCTGACGATACAATAAATAATTTGTTGTCATTATCAATAAGTAAAGCAATAATTTTATGCAAACGAAGTGCATTCAAAAAAGTAGTTAAATAAAAATTTTGTTTATACCGTGTTCCTTTAAATGTTACCGTTTTAGCTGAAATAAAGTTTTTAATGTCTATATTTGATGAATTCAGAAATAAATGGTATGATTCTTCACATCCTTCATCTGAACATCTTTTAACTACAGGAAGTTGTGGTGGTAGTTGCTTGTTTTGTAAGAGAAAATTAGAAAACTGAAAAGAGACCTTCATAGCAAGTGAAAATGCACTGTTGAGTCTAGAATAATTGACTGTCATGTATTTTTTTAATTCCCTATGCTTAGCTTCGAATCTTAAAGACCATATATATTTTAGTGGCCCACATTTTTTTATCGCAGTTGCGTAATGCACTAGAAAATGGTGTTTCGGTTTAAGGGGCCCAAATAATTTTATGTAAAGCTGATGATGTTTGGTTATCGTTTCTTTCAAAAGTATAATATCTGTATCAGTAAATGAATTATATAACCCCATGTCAACAATTTGAATTAAGAACTTTATGAGACTCCAAACTTCATCATATCGAGGAATTTGGTCCCCTATTATTAACGGAAGAAAATGTATAAATGTACGACTCTCACCAGCTGTCATTTTTAAATTTGATTGTGATTTTCATCGTTGCATTTTTTTCACGTTTCAAATTCATACTGATTTTATGGCATGCGTCATTTAAATTTCAACAGATAAATTTGACAGCAGACATTTACTTCAATTAGTTAGATTAATAAAGAAAACTGTTTACTTAAACAAAAATTCGTCAAATAAACAGTGTTCAAAAATAACAGTGATCGACTGTTAATATTACAGTTCATATTTTTCTGAGTGATAAACTATCCCCACATGAATACCAACAAACTAAAATAAAATTCCTGCCAAATAAGTCGAGCCGTTTTTAAGTGCATCGGCATCCAACGAACACCATTTAATTATCATTTATATAGATATTTTTTAAGAAAATGCTTCTAAAATATTTAGTCTTGTCACAAAAAATGAGACTTAAGCTTTTTTTGTTTTAAAAATAGTAAGATACAAAGCTTATATCTTACATTCTTTCATATGATTTAACATTTATTAGCTGAAATGGTTCCATTCTTAGCAACCAACGAACACCATTTCACTTTCATTTATATAGATATTTTTTAAACAAAATGCTTCTAAAATATTTAATCTTGTCTCAAAAAATGGGACTTTATTAGCTGAAATGGTTCCAGTCTTAGCAAATTTTTAAAAACTGTTTCTGTCATGATAAAAAAACAAGTGCACCCCTATAACTTTTTGATAAAATGCTTTTTTATAAAAATGCTGTTTGTATATTTAACGCAAAACAGTTGGGCATTAAAAATAATTTTTGTGAAAAAGTATCACAATATCTCTTTTCGATTTAAAGTAATCGCATTAAGTCAATTTTTCATACTAGAATTGATAATACTTGATAATATTAATATTAATATTATTGATAATATATTAATTTTTAGTCGATTTTTATAAATAATGCCATGCAACAGCTTTGAAGTTAATTCCTGTTTGCTGATCCTATCGAATGACAATGTGTTCTTTTATTTTAAATAAAAAAATTAACACACAAATTTTTTTTTTTAAAACAGGAAATTATATCCGAATTTGAAAATTTTTCATTTTTGGATCTGTAATGCCCGTATGACACTACGTGTTTGTTCTGTTTTTTATTGTATTTTTCATTTTAAATACTAACGAAAAACCGACGAAAACTAAATAACAAAAACAATTCGGCAATATGTTAGAGGGAAACGAATGGTTTGCGTAAAAAACTGATTTTTAATATTTTGTTTCCTGCTGAAAAAATCTGTTCAAATCGCGTTCAGCTAAAAAAAGTAATTTTCAAAAATTTAAAATATAAAACTTAAGTGGACAGACGATTACGTTTTATTTTTAGTTTGTATTTATAAAATAACACATTCGGTCAAATAAAGAAAAATTAACGAATTACAGAAAAATATCAAAAAACCTAGCGAAATACGAATTGGCTACTATGTTTTTAATAGGCTAGATTGTTTTTCGTTTGTTTTTAGTTCGTTTTTTAGCAGATAGCTGTCTCGTTTACACTACTTCGGATTCCTAATATGACCTGCCCTTTCGCTAGAAAAACATCATAAAATACACTAAAAAAACAGGAAAAAAACGTAATGTCATACGGGCATAACTTTGTCATTTTTGAACTCAGAAATACAAATACTAGTCATTGTAAAGTACAATTTTTTTATCTTCTTTTTTCGTGCGTTTTTGGAATTTCAATGAGTTTTATGAGAGTTAGATAATAATTTACGCATTAACCTGTCTTTTTCTGATATCTTACCACAATTAGCGATTTTGAGGGTATATTTGAAAATTGAAATTAATTTAATGCAATTATATTGAGTTTTAAGTTTCAATCTTTGTTATAATGAATTATGAACCAAAGTTTTTTTAACCATTTTTCAAAGAATATGTGATAAAAAACACAGAAAATGCGTTTTAAAAAAAGCCCTTGCGATCTACTGTATTCGAAAGTCGCATTAAAAGTTATATCAGCACGCCATGAATGGGTTACAGTCTTTACTGAAGTCTTTGATAAATTTCTAAAAAATATCGCTCTCCAACACTGTTCTGCCACTGTAGCACTTTGAAGGGTAAACATTTTATTGCAATTCGATCTGTTTGTGTCTGTGTTTGCGTTTTTCACACATTTATTGAGTGTGGTTATGTTTGACAGATGATCGCGAAAACATAAAGCACGAGGTAGGCTTTTGTTGAGGGAATATTTTTGAAGATTTATTTATATAACTGAGTGTGTGTAGATAAGTGATTAGCACTTTAAACCGAAGAATTAGCTAAAAAATACTCAGATCTTGAAATAAATTTTAAGACGATCATTAAAAACCCTTAAAAGTCAGTTTCTATCATGTTGCCAGACACTGAATTAAGCAGTTTTATTTATAATTACAAGTCAATTAGTTAATAAGCATTAACATCTCTGCAATATTTTAATTTAAAATGTGTTTCAAGTGTTTTGCAGCAATTAAATGCTCCTTTTTCAAGTTTTAGCAAAATTTTTTATCGCAACGATAGCTCATAATTTGCCTAATGAGTGGACCCAAGAAGAAAAAAACAATAACAATATAAATAAAATATGATATTAAAATCGTTATTAATAATAAATATGTTATTTACAAACTTTTTTTTAAAGGTAAAAAAAAGAACACCAACAGCTAAAATTATATCTTCACAAACATATTGAAATATGATATAAAAATGATGGTCAACAAATATTAAATTAAAATAAATAATTAAAAAATATTTTCGTGCAAAATGAAATGAATGCAGAATATTGAGAAATGAAAATAATAAATAAATATGACCAAGTGGAAATAAAATATATATGTATAAAAAAAAAATATTAAATAAGCAGAAGGGCATAACTATAAAAAAAAAACAAGAATAACAAAAATTTCAATTAAATAAATACTGGCGCTGATGTTGACTAAAATAACGAACTGTTGCTAATTAATTAAGTACACAACAACAACTAAACCAACAGCAAAAGCAGTCAAAAAACAACAACAAAGCAAAACTTCACTGTTGCCAACTATTTTTATTTTTGTATGAATGCAAACTCTTTCTCATATAAATTCAATAAAATACCATGAATTAATAATATTGTATAAGAAAAAAAAATCAATAAAATGTTCATTACATTAAATTATTTCTGCAGCAATACAGGGTGCAATAAAGGAGAATATAAAATAGTGGTAATTTGAATTAAAATTTTAAAAAAATTTGCTAAAGAAAAAGTTTATAAAAAAGTGTTTCAAATAAAATTGTAAACGAAAACAACAACAATAAACGAGAAAGTTAATCTGTAAAGTTTGGAGCGAGTTTTGTGCAAAATTTAAAAAAAAAATACAAAAAAATATAAAAAAAAAATTCAGGCGTTATAATGAAAAATCGAAACAGAGTTGAGTGCCTGTTGACAACAGCAACAACAATGACAACAACAGCAGTACCATCAGTAGCAGCAGCAGTGGCAGCAAATCAATGTGGCAACACCGACAATGGTAATGGTAACGGAAGCGGAAACATAAGCAACGATGGCAACTGCAACAACAACAATGGTGTTGGTAAAACAACACATTCTGCGCCCACCTCGCCAAACAGCTATTATTGTCACAGCAACAGCAGCAACAACAACAACAACAACAACAATAACAACAGCAGTCGGAACAACAACAACAATTCACCCAACGGCCATCAGTTGTATCCATCGATAACTGCCACGTATTGGTTGCCGCCCCCGAATCCGGCCCCGTATTTAGTGCCAGGTAATTAGCGAAAACAACATTGACGACAACAACAACAACAACAATGAAAAAATAGCTAGTACGAAAAGGTTTTTGTATTTATTGTTGCTGCCGTTGTTGTTGTTGTTTTTGTAAAGGAAGTGAGAGTACAAAAGCCGATACATGCTTGTAAAGACGCTCACACACACACACACTCATGTAGCATTTAATACATATGTATACGTTTTTACAAATAGAGTAAATTTGTGTGCATGTGTGTTTATTTGAACAACAACAAGTATAGAATGCTATTGTTGTTGCTGCTACAGCTTGAAGCTAGTGCGTTCTCATTCGATTTTAAATTTTTTAATAGTGATGTTGCATTGCCCATAAAATTCGGTTACTTTATAAAAGATTTTTTTTTATTACTTGATACAAATAGTATTAGAAACTTTCTTATTTATAATTATGAAGATATTTTTAAGAATCTCTAACCGATTGTCAGAGAAACAAAGCGGTTTGAATCATGATTTAAGGAAAATTTCGTACCTTTTTCTTAAATAGGTTATTAAATAGGTTCCACAATTTTTTGATATGTTAAAAAAAGTACACCCGAATAGCCCCCAATAGATGACTTTTTTTGATTAGTTATATTTGGAGTTATTTTTCTTTTCTTTAAACATAATATAACATAATTTTTCTTTTATTTCACAACCTTTCTCAAGATTCAGTTCCCAAAAATTATTACTTTCTTTTTTTTTTTAATTCAAGAGAAAAAAATTTAAAAAAATGTAGGTAAACATGGATTAAAGTTTTTACAAATTTGTTTAACTAACATTTTAAAAATTGTAGATGCCCAGTGTGCCAAAAAGATCCGCTTCGAATCCGAGACGGACTTACTTCTTCGTATTTTTTATCCGAAACAGATTGCGTTTCACATCCGGAACTGATTCTTTTTCGTATGAAATTCTTCTCAAAAATACGAAACGCTTTTTCCAGTTTTTCGGTTTAGTCATCAAAGTTATATATTGACTCGGAAGGAACTTCATATACGAATCCGTTTTGGACTCTTGTTTTTAATAATGCGAATTCACAAGGGACTTGTTTTTTTTTAAATAGTTCGGATTCAAAACGTAACAATAAGGTTTATGCTATATTGAAAATAGTTTTTTTGTTATTTAAATTTTACATATTACATTTTGAATAAATAAGGAAATGAAAGTCTATTTTAATAATGTTATAAAAAATTTATTTAAAATCAAAATAAGTACACAATTGTATTTTGTATCCCTAATCCACTGAAAATAATATAAAAGATTTTATAACAAATTTAAGACTGCCTTTTATGTTAACGTTGTGACCATTTTTTGACGGATTCGTAACGGGTTCAAAACGGGTTCGTCGAAACATAAGAAAGCGAAATGTGTACTGGCGGACTTCGCATCCGTTTTTTTTTTTGCACATTAGGTGATGACTAATTTCTTTCCTCCTAAGCGGAGCATAGAGTCTTAACAATCTACTTAAATCGAACTTTATTATGAACATTTTTGGTGAGATTGTTCCAGAAATAATTAGCGGCACGAGCTCTCTTTCAATTGTTCGTCTCCAGGTCATAACTGGGGCTCCTTAACCTCTCCTACCGTGAGGACTTCAACGAAGTGCCTTCCTTGCGATATTGTTGTTAGATCGCCGCAATACGTGTCGTATCCATATCCATTTACGCTGCCGTATCTCATATTTTACAGGTAGTTTACCAGAGCTCGCACAGGCAAAATTCTTCTTAGGCATCGGTTTATGAATACTTGGAGCTAGAACTGTAATGTATATGTTTCTTTCCACGTTTCACAACCGCAAAAAGGACGGACTTCACGTTTGAGTTAAAAATGCGCAGCCTAGTGCATGTGGTTAATTGGCTTGACTTCCATATAGGGCTCAGTTGAAAAAACGCGGACCTCGTTTTGCGAATGCAAGATATGACGTTTTCATCTGCTTCACTTTTATTTGTTAATACTTAGCCCAAGTAAGCCATGGATTCAACACATTCTTTAAATAGCCTTTGTTTTTGATGTGTTTATCTCAAGGCCAGCGTTAGGCGCAGAGGTGACTATTCTGTTTATATTATCTCGATGGTCGTGCATTTATGGCTTAAAAAGCTAAGATCGTCAGCATATTCTAGATCTTCAAGTTAAGTAAACGGGCTCCACTGTATGCCTTAACGTCCACTACATGCAGATGTAAGCACCTTATCCAAGGCCAAAATGTAGAGAAAAGGAGAAAAAACGCACTCCTGTCTTACGCTCGTTTTCATAAAAAACGGTTCTGAAAGTTAGCCAATATGGTTCAGTTTACATGAGAAGTTCTTGTATATAGCTTCGATTAGGTTTATTATCTTTTCTCGCATTCATCGCTTCTGCAGAATACTAAATATAAATCGAGGCGTAATGCTATCGAAATCTTTCAAAGTCAACACACATTGCGTAAACTGAGCATCGGAACTCGTTGCTTTGCTCAAAAGTTACCCGAACTATATTTATTAGGCCCGTGCAGAAGCGGTTCAGTAAAAATCCAAACTGGTTTTCCCGAAGAGAAGTTTCAACGGCTATCAGATTCAGAATAATCTAGGTAAATAGCTTGCTTAGGACGGGAGGAGTGTTATGCCTCTATAGTTGTTGCAGTCTAACGTGCCGCCTTTTTTTTATCCGTTCTCCATAGCTTTGGAAATTGGTTCGAGATTCGTTAACATATGAAAGTGTTGGCTTTTAATTGCCCTAAGTTTATATAGAAACACGAAAAAACATATAAAAATTTTGCAACAAAAACTTGTAACATCAGTTTTTTTAGTACTTCACATATAAAATATACATTTGAAACAAGCCATTACTTAATTTTATTCTTAAATTGACTTTTACTACTTAATTCTTTTCTTAAATTAACTTTAACTTCTTAATTCTATTCATAAATTAACTTTAACTAATTTAATCTAACTTAAATTAACTTCAACTACTTCATGCCAAATCACTTTTCAGTTAAAAACTTTTTTTATGATAGTAGGCAAACATTTCTGTAAGAACCTATAAATAGCCTACATTTCTCAAAATTCAAATTTAATCTTATAAAATTTTTTGGAGAAATACTTTAGACCTGAAGTCAAGGGATTTCTTTCAAATTAATTTTTCAATTTAAATAAAATTTTCAAAAGCAAATTCTGAGAACCCGATTTTATTGATGCTATCGAGAAGTCCTCCTCAAAGAAACTTCCCCTCCTTTATGCATTCTATTAAACATTTTTTTTTTTTTCAAATAACTGCAACTGAAAAATAATTCGTTAAATTTATTGAAAAATATTACTTCAGCCTTATTTTCTTAGTTAATCTTATCAAATGTAATAAGAGGTCAGCGCATAGTAAAATGTTTGATTAGCATTGCAGCAATTCCATAAAATGCAACAATAAAAATTACGGGATGACCATATCTAATTTGGGTCAAATTTTGCATGGAGCATCACTGACGGAAATAAAAAGCTTATTTTGGGGGAAAAAGGCTTGGTGTGATTTTTGAGTGAGTTTTTGACAAAAAAAAAAAACTATAGAAAAAAAAGTTGGTCGGCAAAAATGCTAAAATAAAACTTGGCTTATGTTATGATGATTCCCCAAATATTTCGACTCTAGCGATAGCCATCCGTGAGCTGGAATGGTTTGAAATAACCTCTAAAAATCGAGTTTTTTGGAAAAATATTGACTGGTGTAATAATTTTAAAAAAATTAAGTGTCAGAAACTAAAGGGTGGTTAAATTTTAAGGGCCGATGTTGATTTTGAATAAAACACAAATTATTGTCATTTCTTTTTCATTGGTATGGTTCAATTATGTATGGAACAAAATATCGGCAAATTGGCCGACGCGACCTCGGCGGCACCCCTTCATCCGATGGTCCAAATTTTCGATGACGCTGAGGCATAATTGAGGTTCTATGCCGTTAATATGCCGAATTATCTCATCCTTTAGCTCTTGAATTGTTGCTGGCTTATCCACGTACACCTTTTTTTTCAAATAACCACAAAGAAAGAAGTCCAACGGTGTCAAATCACATGATCTTGGCGGCCAATTGACATCGCCACCACGTGAGATAACACGGCCATTTAATTTGTCGCTCAAAAGAGACATTGTTTCGTTAGCTTTGTGGCAAGTGGCACCGTCCTGTTCAAACCACATATCGTCCACATCCATATCTTTCAATTCCGGCCATAAAAAGTTCGTTATCATCTCACCATAGCGAACACCATTCACAGTAACTGCCTGACCGGCCTCATTTTGGAGAAAAATACGGCCCGATGATGCCGCCAGCCCATAAACCGCACCAAACAGTCACTCTTTGTGGGTGCATTGGTTTTTCGACAATCACTCTTGGATTCCACGAATCCACTGAGGTGAAAATGTGCCTCAACACTGAAGATGATTTTCTTCGAAAATTGATCATCCACTGTTGCCATTTCTTGCCACCATTCTGACCATTGACGACGCTTGAAATGGTCAAGAGGCTTAAGTTCTTGAGTCAATTGCACCTTGTAAGCGTGTAAATGCAAGCCTTTATGCATAATGTTTATTAACGACGAGAGTGAGAGGTGCAATTGTTGAGCACGACGACGAGTTGAGGTGGACGGCTTTTCTTCCACACTATCGCGAACAGCAGCAATATTTTCTGCAGTACGAGCTGTACGAGCATGCACTGGTATTTTCACATCTCCTACAGACCCGGTTTGCTCAAATTTTTGCACGATTTTTCCGATTGTACGCACATTTGGACGATTAAATTGACCGAAAAAATCACGAAGTGCACGATATGCATTTTGATTTGAACGTCTATTTTCATAATAAGCCTGAATAACTTTTAAGCGTTGCTCGATTGTGTATCTTTCCATGGTTCAAATTGAATTAGTCTGAAATTGAGAAATGTCAAATGAAATGCAGAAAAAACTTGACGTTTTGGTGTGGTTCATATTCAACATCGGCCCTTAAAATTTAACCACCCTTTATAAGCCGGAAAACGCTCTTCCAATCTGCCTCAAAAAATTGTAAATATTTACAATCAAATTAAAGATAACGCTGTTTTTGATATATTTTTGATATATTTTTTATTTTATTTCCATACAAAAAATTTCAAAACTCAAATTACATCATTGCTTTTATTTTTTATTTTAATTTCTTACAATATTTTTTCAAATGGTGTTTATGTTATAATTTCTATTTTAGTTTTAACATATATCAATTTAAGCAATTCTTTCAAACGATGTCTTAAAAGGGAGGATCGCATTAGTAATAATTCAGTTTTTTTAATTTTAGTGAAAATATTTTTTTTTAAATGCATGAAAAGCAGCATTATCTTTAATCCGAAGGCAAAAATTTGAATTTTTTGATGCAGATTGAAAAAGCTTTTTTCTGCTTTTAGTTTCTGACAGTTTATTTTTTACAACTATTTCACTAGCCACTATGGTTACAAAAAAACTAGATTTTAAGAGGGTATTTCAAAGCATTCCAGCTCATGGATAGCTATCCCTAGAGTCGAAATATTTGGGGAATCATCATATCATAAACCAAGGATTATCTTGAGCAGCTTTGCTGAACAACTTTTTTTCGTGAGGAGCTTTTATGTATATATGCACTTTTATAACAAAAATCTAATTTTTGTTTCATTTTGTCACAAAATCGCAGTTACCAACTAAAAATAGGTTTTCATATTTTTTTCTTCTTAGTGTTTTAAGTTTGCTTTTGCATTGTGGAGCCCACTGTAGTAATTTCATTACAATTTCTTGGTTTTCGTAAGCTTCAAACATCCTGTAATCGATGTGCCTGGTAATTTTTTTTATTTTTCCCACCTTAATTTCTTTCTATTTTGGCCAGTTTTTTCAATGTTAAGACCAGTGTGCGTCGAATCCACGACTAAAATTTTTACGGAGTAAAAATACTAAAAATACTCAATATTTACTGCTAATCGTTACTCTTTCTTAACTATACCACACTAGGCCCTGCTTCCAATTTCATTTCTTTAATTTTGAGCGTAAATGTCGTTTACTCAACCTCCTCTCCAACCCTCTCACTCCATCCATCCATATATCCAGCACTTTGTTGGCATATCACGCGTGTTGCGTCCAGAACCAAATACATCGAACATTGTTTTATATTTATTTAAATATTCAAGTCATGTTGCGCCCAACGACATCGACGAGTTTTGTTCGTGTACCTCACCGCTGTGCATTTAGCATATCTCCATAAACTGTAGTATATACATGATTACCTACAAACAGACAAACATGCTAATATATACAAATGTATACTACAACGTATATACAATACTCGTATATCTGTGCAAATAAATGTTCAAAACTTTTGCTGCCCTGCAATTGATTTGGTATTCAGTATTATGTCGCGACAGAATTTAATTTTGTTCTTTTGGGACCAACCAAGCGACCCACCAACAGACCAACCGACCGATTCATACACGCAGCTAATATTGAGGCGACATCGAATATGAGTTTGTTGTACTTGTATATGCGTTCGAAATTCTAACATGACATTTGAGTTCATAATAAAATGTTACCACGTAACAATAGAAACTGTCAGAGAACGGACAATTCCAAAAACACAAAAAACCTGCAATAGACAATTAAGGGGTCAGTAAAGTTAGAGTTTTAAATAAGGTGAAGAGACCATTTTTGCCATTAAATTTTTGATAGTTTTGATACTAAAATTCAATTACTGTTCAAAATTTTACGATAGAAGAATAATGCAGGTCAAGTTGAACTTAAAAGGAGTAGTTATAAAGTTTTTTGAATTGTTTAACAAAAACTGAATTTTATCATTTATTCCTATTATTCTATTATTCGAAAATTGGCCTATTAAATGCCTGCTTGTTGCAAATTGATACCAAAAAATGTTTTGAAGGAATTTAAATTAAAGAAAAAAAAAACAATCTTAGGCTTTGGTAGCGTTAAAAATGGCAATACAAATTTTTTGACTTTTCGGATTTCTTCTTCTAGACAGCCCCTTTATTGTTTTCTGTAGCAACTCATGGTTAAATTTGCTGCCAATATTGTACTTAGTTATAATTAAGTCGAAGCGTTGTATGCACAATTGTTTCGGGCAAATTCATTTACATTTCAAAATTGATAACAGCTCGGTCTATTCTAGAATAGGACAGTAGATATTATACATATGTGTATACAAATTGTTTTTTTGCAAAACTAGCAAGTATCTTTAAACCAAAACTTATTTAAAATTAAAATGTATGAGGGTTTTTTTAAAAGGTAGAGAAGATAAAAACATTGAAAAATTAAAGCTTTCATGTATTTGCAAATGTTTTGGTACACGAATTAAATGCACCCGCTCTCGAGAACCATTGAACACATTCATTTCGACTTGACTGCTATTTGGCAAGTGACATTTGTGCTACTAATAAGCGCGCTTATTTATTGAGCTTAAAAATTTACAAATGAGATAACCGCTTTTAAATGCCACATTAACAACGTAAATAACAGATATTGTAAATAACAACATTTAAAAAAAAAGTTAAAAAACAAAATTAGTTTAAAAAACAAGTAAATATAAAAATTTAAAATTAGTTATTTGAAGGAATAAGGAACAAGGGTCGTACAGCGGCTGTAAAGAAACCGTTTTGAAATAGTCTAGGCTGTGTGAAGGGCGTACAGCGACCGAACGTCGGCCGAACAGTGATACTCTACAATTAAAATGAGCAGCTTTTCACTGAAAATTAGATATCTTCTTATATATTAATAGGCAAACATCAAATGTTATCGTACACTTTTTCGAAATTAATTTTACATTAAAGGCAATGAAACTTATATCATTCGAAAGGTACTGCGCCCTAATTATTTAAGAATTTAAATTTATGACCTCTGTCCCGAAATATTAACTTTGAAAGTATGTTTTATTTTTAGTAAGGAATCTCAGGGCTAGGAAGAGGTGGAATAATAAATGAGGTATCAAATGAAATATCTGGCTGCACAGTACGATTACTTCTTAGATTGGTGACCTTCGACCTGCAATATGAGCGTAAAAAGAGCATTTAGTAAATCAAAGCTAAACTGTAACAGATGTAAGAATGTAATGTAAGAAGAAATTTTAGACATTGTTAAGGTGTGCAAAAAATACTTCCGACATATTGCGCCATCACTTACGGATACCCTACAATAAGCATTTTTTTATGTTTAAAGTGTGATTGTATATTCTGATGGTAAAATTTCTCAAAAATAGCAAATTATAAAAAATATCCGTTATTTTGACATGAAAATTATTGTGATAGCTCAAAGACTACATACATATGTTTTTAGTACAACGTATTTTTGTATGAAACGTCGTTGGTTTAGAAATATAACGGTATACGAAAGCTCTTTTGGTAATATTTTTCTCGGATAATATGTAAAAAAAATTCGAGTTATAATGACATCAAAACTATTGAGATATCTTAAAAAATTTAGATTTTCTCAGTACAACGTATTTCCTTGAAGCAGGGTCGTCGCCTCAGAATGAGAAAAAAACGATTGACATTTCAAATTTTGATTTTGCAAGCAAATATCTTGTTCATTTTTCAATCGATTTTCATTAAACTTTCTTTTGTCTGAAAGATTAATTAAGTGACTTTGAAGAAATAAGAAAAGATTTACCGTTATTTCACCATTTAATGTTTTATATGGATTTAAATATACCTCTAAAATATTCAGTTTTTGCTCAAAAAATAGGCCAAACTTTTTTGTTGTAATTTTTTTTTCTTATAAAATTTTCGTTTTTCACACTCTTTCATATGACATATCATTTATCAGTAAAAATTGCTTCATTTTGACACATAATGCAAAAAACAGTTTCTATCATCGAAAATCATGAGCTGAATTTTTTGATGAAAATTAAATTTTTCAAAATGTTATTTTTATATTTTCTACAAAGTTCTAAAGCTCAAAAAATAATTTCTGTCAAAAAAATTTTCAAACATTTCAAACCACTCCAAAGTTAACAACACAAATCTATGTTTTAAGCCATTTCGTTATATATAAAAATAGGCGTAGGAGAAACAGTTCTTCCGTTTTTCTGAAACGATTTTGATAATTTTTTTAAATAAATTAGAGTACGGAAAAGAAGTTCACCGAATAGTTATGTGACCTTTGACCTGAAATATGAGCATTGAAAGAATATTTCTGAAATAAAACCTAAGCTATAAGAAATGGAAGAACATTTCGGCGTAGGTGGAAATTTTAGATATTAATACAATGTAGGAAAAACATTTTTCACTATCTCTTACAGATACCCTACAATAAGCATTTTTTTAGTACATTTTTTTATTATACAAATAGTAAATTCTGCAAAATTTTGATATAAAAGTAATGACGATATCTCGAAAACTGTTGCTTTCTCTCGAAACTTAAGATTTTCTTAGTAAATATATATATATCCTAAGATCTAATAAAGATAGAAAAAAATTTGTTGACAGATTGAGAATCAGCGATCTATTGAACTTGACTACAATATTGAAGAAACAGAAAATTTTCCAGAAAACACCGTGATTTCTAAGGATATTTGGACTCGATATTATATCGAGATCAAATTTTGAATATGCACTTTTCTATCTTATAATTGTGGATCCTAATCATGTTTACTGCGATGCAAATAATTTTTAGAAATACAGTAAGTAATGTTTATTACGACATCGCTTATTACGAACTATCGGTTATAACGAACCAAAATTTAAGTCCCAGCTGAAGTTCATGCAAAATAGTACAGTTTTAAATGCTTATCTATTTGTTGATTTCTTATATAAAGCTAAGAAAAAAATAATAAATAGCCAAAAATACAATACCGCTTATAACGATCTATCGCTTATAACGAACAAAGTTATCGGTCCCTTGAAATTCGTTATAAACATTACTTACTGTATGTTATTTTCAAAGACACTCTGAAATTGGCCTTTGAAGTCAGATCGCAATGGATTTTTGTATGTGTTTAGTTTATCCTATTATCAGCTGATTAAGCCCTAATTTCTACCGATTTTTATGATTTTAAAAAGTATGCCATTTTCAGGGATATTCTGGAATAAGAAGATGTTATATCGGGAAAAAAATTCATATAATCAATACTTGTGCTCCCATCTATAACTTCATCTAAAAAATTTTGTTATACTTTTTTTATAATTCATGTAATTTTTGAGGCTGTCTAAGAAGATGTGATTCTAACAGGACGAATCTTTGAGAAGCTCCATTTCATGTTTGTTTACACCGAACCGAACCACTTAAGATTATTCATATAGTTAATTTTAAAAAATTTCCTGACTTTAAGGACAAACCGGAGCAGATAAATGCAATTAATGCACAAACTAATGAAAAAATATTATAAATTATCGAAACACACAAATGGCGATACTATCAATCGCTTCGCCGAGTGAGGCTTGCTTTTGTGTTTGCGCATACGTTTGCTATTAAATAAAAGCTTTGAAATATTTGGTGGCATGCAACGGCTGTACAACTAAATATAGGCCTTGTACGGCCGTGGTTAGACCCAACTTTTGGCCGCTAGGCTTTTTGAATTATTTTTAGGCCATGTTCGACCCTTGTTCGGCGATGCCAGGTTATTTTTAAAAAATCGGGATTTTACAAAAAATAAATCGGGACGTAAGAAAAAAATCGGGAAAACGATGTATGTCGCTCGTTTTTTTTCAATAACGTCACAACTCAAAAAAATGCAATATCTTAATTAAGTACATAGAAATACTTGTCATAGATCAATTGTAATTGTGCGAACGATAACGATACCTTATTTACTTTTCGCG
This sequence comes from Dichetophora obliterata, assembly GCA_963920525.1. Taxonomy (NCBI): domain Eukaryota; kingdom Metazoa; phylum Arthropoda; class Insecta; order Diptera; family Sciomyzidae; genus Dichetophora; species Dichetophora obliterata. Next base: position 204,131,215 of record OY986436.1, on the reverse strand, counting down.
ATAGAGGAAAATGTGTCGCTCAATATTTCAGTACCCCAGCAAAATTTTTGATGCAAATGTGACATGTATTCTTACGGACACGGCTTCCAAAAGACATTCTATGTATCAAACTGCGCTTCTTTTTAGTCTTATAAAGAAGTTATTTCAAGTAGAGTTTTATAAAATCCTTCTGGAAGACATTCAAATGGATCAATTAAAGTACAAAAATTATATATAATTATAATATATGTTTTAGATATTCTCCATGGGACTTTTTAAACCACCAATTAAACCCAACAACTTACAACACCAAAATGCTTTGAAAATCGGGAAAAAAGATATTTTACGTGTAATTTTTTTAAACCCCCACAAAATCACTAGTCTAGCATGTCGAGAATAGGGATATTTTCCCAAGGATTTCTTAACCCCCAAACCACAAAAACCAATCCAGTCCATTTAATGCCCTCTTAAAGTTCTCCTGAAAAACACCTACTAGAATCCTTTGAGTGAAGAGCTGAAAGAAATCTTCCATTGAAAAAGTCCTAGAAGCACTTCTAGAGAAGACTAAGGAAAGCATTCCTCCCAATGACATGCATATGTTAAAAGAATGCCTTCTGGGTATGAAAGTGGAAGGGATGGAATTCAAGGCTGGACTTTCCCTTCCTCTTTAGCTTCTTTTGGAAGCACTTTTTTTGCTTTGACGCTGGGAATAAAAAAAACTTAAAATACGTTTACTGAAAATCGATTTCTTTGAATAAACTTCTTTGAATAAAAAGAGCGATATGTAGCTTTAAAAAATATCTTTTATTACCCAAGGAAATAAAACCATACCAAACAGTGCGTTTTTCAAGTTTTATTGGCAGCTCTTGAACTGACTCAGGCTGCTCTTCAGACTAAATTCAGCAATTCTGTTCAGCAATTTTCTAAGTCAAATGGACACGCACAAATTGTAAGTGAAGAAGAATATCTGTACAAATTTAGTGAAGTAGAAATAAAAACATAGAAAATATTTTATAAAAGTAATAAAAATAATAAAAAATTTAATTGTATTGCGGAAAATCGGGACAATTGGCGTCCCGCTTAAGGTCTTCACGGGACGCACATTTTTAGGCTGAAAATCAGGACAACCCGCGTGGAAATCGTGATCTAGGTGCAGTCCATGTTCGACCGCTGTTCGCCCGCTAAGATTTTTACTCGAAATGTTATTAAATCGTGAACAAGCTTGTCAACAACTATCAAATTCATCTGCTGTCAAGTTTTCGTACTTAATTCGACGCATTATTTCTTCTGCACCTTATTCAGGGACTGATAATCAAATAAGATTTTTTTTATAGCTTAGTGCATAATCATAGCATTTTTAAATTTTGTCTCTCCTGCTTGATGTTGCAATGGTTTCTATATCAGTGTTCTTTTCAACAAAATAAATTTAGCTTTTTTCAAATTGCAATATGTTATATATAACTTTCCTCTTCGTTCAAATCTTTACAAATTAAGCTTATTATTTAAGAAATGATCCAAAATTTATTTCTGCAGATGTTGGCTTGCTAAAGATGGCATGTTAAATTTTGATGTTATGATACTGATTAAATTGTTTTAAGTTTGAAGTTTCAGGATCTGCATTTCTTCTGTATTTTGCGAATTTTTTCTTGAAGTGAACGAAAAAAAAAAATATTAATGAATAGCTTTCTTTAAAAGTTTAAGAATTCTATTTTTCCATGTAGATGACTTGATAAGAAGCTAATAAAAAACAATATTACACTTACAACAAAGAAAACTTATAACAAAGCTAAGCTTTGTACTGTTTGGACAGTTAAACTCAAATGCATTTTAGCAGTTTAACTCCTTAAGTTCTTTACACAAAATTCTATTTTCCATTGTATTTCCTTTAGTATTGTAACTTCATTGTCCAACTATTCTTACAACTTGCACAATTATACATATATGCATAAATACATACATATTTTTAAATAAAACATTTCATGAGAAATGTGCCCTTTTTATATCCGCACATGGCACATCTTTTGAGCTATTTTCTAAACGAAAAGTGAATCCATTCATTCAACACAAATTTCCATTGAAAAACTTCTAACTCGGAATTTTCCACAGCAATAACTTTTATCTTGAGTTGAATTTGAACAAAAGTTTAACGCCCATCATAACTAGGTTATGCATATATTTATAATTTATATGTTTAACCAAGTCACACAATGCAACACTTACACCCAAAAGCAGGGCACTTTTTTTAGGTCACTGTAAAATACATAAAATAAAAAAGCCGCAACAAAAGCCCGAAAATAAGCAAACTAAATTTTATAAAGTTCCATTGCAGCAGCGTCAGTTAACAAGCACGTCTTTTATAAAAAAATAGGAAAAAAAAAGAAACACATTTCTTTACGAAATCATGAACAAAAATTAACACTTGTTTGTTAACGCAAAACAAACATTTTGTTAACTCGAGCTTATTTCACATGATGCAATAAGAAGCAAAAAATTAACAAATGTATCTTTAAAGCTGACTGCATTTCTGTACTTACTCAAAGATGTGAGATGTTTCTGCTGAAACAGCTTGATATAAACGTAAGTCATGATGCATTGTTGTTGTTGTTGGCGTTTCGAACACGCCTTCACATCAGAATCTGCTGCCACAAACAATTGTCAGTCGGATGCTAATGCGCTGACTTTGGGTTTGGTTGTGAAAGCATAAACGTAAACGTAGCACATCTCAACGTTTTGCATGGCATGGCAATGCATTGCATCACATCACGTCACATCACATCACGTTACAACATTAGACGTCGCCAAACTAAAATGTCACATTAAACTGCATACAAAACATGTACTCGTACATAGAAGCTGTCTGACTGATGGCATGATGACTTCACAGCTAGCTAAGCAAAACGCTACCCCATCCTTCTTTCCTCCTTACAAACCTTACAAACTAAGCGTTGATCGCACACATTTTGAGGTAGTGTCAGATATTTAGTATTCCCGAAGAAAACGACACGTGTGTCACGCAGCATTCTAGAATTTCAACGCGACCAACCCAACTCTTATACAGACATCACCTTCATCTTCGTATTCATTCAGGAAGCCATCAGCTGTCTCGTGTCTGACTTGGCTTTAAATGTTTTTTGCTCTGCTCTACTCTTGTCTATGTCATGTTGATGGCTAAATTTTTGGTACTCATAAAATTCTGTAAAGTCTTTATTTTGAATATTTTTTCTCATATATTTAAGAAAATTGTGTGGAATTGCAAATTTAAGAAGTAATAATTAAAATATGCATATTTTTGAACTGACCTACATGACGACTGAATACGTACGAATTTTTTTAGTGCATTTTTTTCTTGAACTTTTCTATAATTTCTGTATTTATCTAATTTCTCTTTTCTTTTTTTCAGGTATGTATGAGCATAACAATGCATTCATTTTAAATAATGGTTTCTATACAGAACACGTAAGTTTACTCTTTTCGAACACATTTTTTTAAATTTTGGAAGTTTTTCATTGATTATACATTTTTTTTTGGGCATTATTCTTTTAACAACATAATAAATAAACCAGTGAAGTAATAAAGATCTAAGCTCTTGGCAATGAACACGTTTTCTATACTTATGAATTTAATTTAGATTAAATCAATCAATGTCTCAAAAGTGCAAGTTAGAAAATCTCGAAAGTACATTTTCTGTTTTTTTTTTCTTTTCTATCATAAAGAGCGTACCACTTCAATTTTACTTCTTTTGACTAACCTTTTCGTAAATACTGAATTTTTCTGTACAAATCTAAGAACCAAACTGATATGACACTTAAGTACCCAAGCTGGAAAAGTAGTGCTGCTGTATGTCTTCCAGCAACATGCCTAGGAAGGTCAGCAGACATGCTTGCCTCCATACCCGCTTATATCTTTTTTCTATAGGCATGCCCTAAGACGGCATGTCTGACAAACGAACAACCATTGTGTTCGTAGATGCACGCTGCATTGCTGCTACATTAATTCATTTGGTAGTCATGCCGTCCTAGGACCTGCCTAAAGAAATAAAATATAAGCGGGTATGAGGCGAGCATGTCTGTTGAACTTCCAACGCATGTTGCCGGCACACATACAGAGAGGCTTTTTTACAATTAGGTATTATGATGGTATGATATAATGTATATAATATTAGTTCTTCACTCACTGATCAAAACCTTACACTTCGAACATAACTTTTCAAATGAGAACATTGACAGAAAACTTTACATTTGCAACTCTAGAAATCAAATTTGATGTTCGTTTTTTCGTCGACTTAAATTCAGAAGTAGACTTCTAAACTTCGAATTAAAATTAAAACCAGCATAACAACAAATTTTCATAGCTTATTGCAGCACAGCTCAAGTTGATGGTAGCACATGTTTAAAACTTTGGAAAAATGTTAAACGATGGAAAAATACATAAAAACATTATAGTTATGAAAATTTTCTTATAATGCTTTACAGTGCATTCTCTATACAGATGAGTCAAAATCAAATGACAAGGCCGAGTATGGGGTCTACTCCAAAGAATTAGGGGTATCTTGGTTCGTAGACTGCCGGTTCACTGTAGTGTTTATCAAGCCGAAATGATGGCAATCAAGGAAGTTGCAAGATGGCTCTCAGAGAATGTCATCTCTAAACGAGAAATATATATTTTCTCGGACAGCCAAGCAGCGATCAAATCGATGGAGCAAGTATTTATCCATCAACTCTAAAGTAGCCAAAGAATGCTGTGCTGCATTAGGCGAAATGCCAAACTTTTTTGATATCAGTTTAATATGGGTACCTGGGCATAGGGGCATACGAGGAAATGAAAAAGCAGACGAGCTTGCTAGAAAAGATACATCGGTGACTTCATCTGTCAAAATGCTGCTCAATGAGAACACCACATCTAAAGCCAATTCAAGATGGGCTGAACTCTCAACATGCAGAGCAACAAGGCTTATCTGGCCGACTCTAGACCAAAAGCGATTGAGAGCCCTTCTCTCGTTGAGAAGACCAGAGGTAGCCACGCTAGTGGCCGTTACCACAGGGCACTGCTTAATAGGCTGGGAGTCATCACAAATGACTTCTGCAGAAGCTGCAGGGACGATGAGGAAGAAGAAATCATCTCCCACCTCCTACATTCCTATCCCTCCTTCGCTAGAAGAAGGCATAAATATCTGGGGTTATTCTTCTTTTCTGAGCTTGACGACCTGTGAAAGACAAGCTTCAAATGTCTAACAAGCTTTATCAAGAGCTCAATGAGGTTCCACTCGGTCTAAGTGACCTGTGGTACGTGCGTTTTGGTTTGAGCACGTACAGCGGCTACCGTCTTAACCTAGCCTAACCTACAGAAATCCTATATGTGTTTAACGTAGGCCCCTGCCGTTAAGGCTTAATTCTACGGTGCTCCAAAGCTTGGAACCAATATTTAGCGTCGGCCAACGCCCCTTCGGAATTAAAAAGATCCACCAGAAAGGTTCCTCTAATTTCACACCACAGACCATTTTTTAACCATCTATTGACTATACATGACCGTGACACATTCGGCCACTAAAATTGTACATGACTTGGTTAAAAAAATAACTATGGGCCATTATCGGTACACATACCGATAATTTAACCCATTTTTTGGCACGAAACTTCGCTCACACGATCAAAGAGGGTAGTCTTTGTCATGAAAACTAGGAAGCTATACCTACTTAAAACCTATGGTACTGTTGCCATGTCATCAGGTTCCCCAATCATTGTGAACACAACTCAGACTGTTTAGGTTTTCCCGTCGCCTGTTCTCAAATTCCAAAAGTAACAGTAAGTTGATCCGGTAGTTGCTTACGTTCCTGTTTGAAATAAACGAGAATGTATCTACCATCTTTCTCTTAACCCGAGGTCAACTAAAGTGTAACTCACACCGACATTCCTGGTCTAACCACAACCAGAGCGAATGAAACCCCGTAGGACCAAGCCCACGACAGTCAATACCCAGGCTCAAGGTTCCACCAGACAAGGCTCTTCAAAATCCCATCTACAGACCAAAAGTTCTTAGAACAATTATATTTGACTGTGACACCTTTCAACCTTTGGTTTCCCGGTAATATACCGAGAGAACCACAATCCTACGCAACTTCGTTAGCTTAATTAAGGCTTATTAAAAGCCTCTTTCGAAAAACTAGGAAGCGTGAGCCGTAGTATACCAATTGTCAAAGGATTGTATGCTTCTTACATGGAACCCTCATTCTAAAACAAGGTCTGCAGAACAACGATAGATCAGGTCTCCTCATCATTAATGGATGACTGCCTCCAGTCTTCAAATTATATTGGATTGATCGTCCATCGAAAGCATATTAAAAAAACAATGTTATGATAACTTTATATCAAAACCATGCCTTCTCCAAGACTTGGCACCAACAACCAAGGCTCAAGGTAAACCTTTTTATTTTACGGAAATCAGATGAATATTCAAGAGCCGTGCCTCAAGAATGAACTCATTTTGAGATCAATTTATGGGCCGTGCCCCATAAATCGTCCACCTCATAACCAACCATCACCCTTTGATTCTTGGCTTTAGACAGGCAGATTTTCCGAAGGTCATCTGGCGGGTTTAATCTAAACTACAGTTCATTCCATAAAAATTTGATTACATTTAGGGCGAATGAACGAAAATTTCTTCGTTCGATCTTTTTGGATAAATCCTTTGTTTAAAAACAGAAAAGTAGCAAAAAGAAGTAGCTTAGAAGAATAAATCATGTAAAGTACCAAAATACGTAGTAATTTATGTTTTATGTTTTTTAAAAGTGTCCCGTTAATTTTCGCTGCAATATAATTGTGTTGTGTTAAGGGCCCATTAAAGTTTCTTAAGCTATAAAAACCCTGTGTTAAAACCACTTTTGTTTTAAAGCGACTGTTCAATTAAGGAAATTTTTTTACATTACAATTATAAAGGTTAGGTTAGGTAAATCCTGATGCTTTCTGATGAATTCTGATTTCTGGTTCTTAGTAATGCCTTAGTTATAATTATATAACTTTTAAAGAAAATGTTTGCTATTTTGCATAATAAATATCAATTAATATAGCACGAATCCGTAGTAAAGCTTGTTCATCTAAAACAAAAAAACAAACATTTTAGGTTCTGCTGGATTTTTTTGTGTACTTTTAACCGAAAATTTTAGAAAAATGTTGATGTTTACTAAAATGGTAGTTGAAAATACGATTTTTGATAAAAAGTAATTTTTTTAAAGTTATAAAATAATAATGTATTTCTCTAAAATAAAAATCGAACGATCAAAAGTACCAATTGCATTTGCTAGCAAGTGCCTAAAATGTCGTAGCGATCTTTGGCTAGTTTTCAGGTAATGCTGTCAATCGGTTTTAAACAACACTTTTCGAGAAAAACTCGTTTAAAGTTTTTACATGTTCTGAGAATATTTTTTTACAATGTTATAGTTATATCCGAAAAATGTAAAAAAAAAATAATTTTTGTCGTCGAAAAACTTAAATGGGCCCTTATGTTATATATTAAATACAAGTCTTTTTTATAATAACTTATGTGAGTAGTATATTGTTATGGAGTGCCAAACCATTTGTTGTTGAGAAACGGAGCACAAGTTTCAGTACTAACATAAAAAAAAAGAGTTATCAACCTGTTTACACCGCCTAAGCATACAATATGACGGCCAATGTTTGCTCGCGATTGATGTTCGTGCGGTGTAAACAGTACTCCGAACGAAGTATTTATTGCAATAAATTGTTCGCGATGAATTTTTCGTTCGTTCAATCGGTCTTAACCCACAGTTACATGATACACAGTTACATCGCTCGGGTTTTTTATTTTCTAGAGTACACCAGTAGTCGAAATTCTACCGTTTTGCATAAATTTTCTGTTGATTCGATTCAAAACTAATGTCCTAGTTTTCCGAAAGAGGCTTTTTATTAAGTCCTAATTAGGTTAACGAAGTTGCATAAGTAGGATTGTGGTTTACCCGGTTTTACTGGGAAACCAATGGTTATTTTTTTTTAACCTAGTCATGTACAATTCTAGTGGCTGAAGGTGTCACAGTCAAATATAAATGTTCTAAGGGATGTTGTAGAGCCTTGTCAGGTGGAGCCTTGAGTCCAGGTATTGACTGTCGTTGGGTTTGGCCCACGTGGGGTTTTCAAATCGCTCTGGCTGTGGTTAGGCCAGAAAGGCCGGTGTGAGTTACACTTAAGTTGAACTCGGGCTAGTGATTCCCTTAAATTACTAAGAGAATGATGGTAGATTGAATCTCGCTAATTTCAAAAAGTAAATGTTAGGAAGGTAAGCAACTACCGGATCAATACACTGTTACCTTTGGAATTTGAGAACAGGTGACGGGGAAACCTAAATAGTCTGAGTTGTGTCCACTGAGATTGAGGACCCTGATGATATAAGACAGGCCTATGAAGTTACCGCCTTAGTCTTTCATGTCAGAGAGTGATGACCTCTGATATGATGTAGATGATTATTGCGGCCAAAAATAATGGGTTATATTACTGGTATTGATACTGAGATAATCCAAGGTTATTGAAATAACCAAGTCATGTATAAAATTCAAGTAGATGAAAGTGCCACGGTCATGAATTGCGTCAATCTGACGACAAAGGTTCTGTTGCATGTTATTAGGGGAACCTTTCAAAGTGGTCTTTTTTGAATTCCGAAGGGGCGTTGGCCGACGCTTCATATTTGTCGCAAGCTTGGGAGCACCGTTGAATTAAGTCTTCGCGGCAGGGGTCAACGTTAAATACGTAGTGGCTTTCTGTCAGAAACATATGTTTTTCATGCAAATTTTGCATCACTTTTACTTTCCTAATAAATTAGCCATCAGTTCTCTCGTTCAGAGAAAAGTGTAATGTGGGCTGCCAACTGAAAATAGAAATAGAGTCGTTTTTTCCTCTTTCTTTGATCATCTAAGAGAACTGATATCAAAGCATTGGAGTTCACAATCTAGTGCAAATGGTCTTGCATGACTACATTTGTAAAATATTATTGCATACATTTGCATTATACAAAAAATTCACCGATTTTTACTTCCTACGTTGTTGCAGAAATGCTCCACTGGAAACCTGAAGCATATAAATAATACGCATATGCAAGAAGGGATTGCAAGTTTAATCAGCTGATCAACTGATATCAGCTGAAGAAATAAATGTCAAAAATTTGCAAAGAAATACATTTTTTAATTACTATGGAGTGCCTTTTAAAAAAAAAAATATTACAATAAAAGTAAAAAAACCCAACAGAAAGTGGCCGTGGAGGAAATCGAAATACTTCTGCGTTATCTGCAAGAAGCTACGAAAATAGAGGCAAGAAATATGTTCGCATCTTTAGCAGTCAGCTGTGTTTAGTTTGGCAACAAGTATTGTAGAGTAAAAAAAGATGTTCACAAGTGTTAGCAAATTTTTACAATTTCATAACTTTGCAATCAAGTGCAAATAAGGTCGTGAACTGCTCTAGTTCCGCGTTTCTTGTTTTTCTAAAAATTACAAATGTACTGTATTGTACTTGAGCAGTACTACAAAGTGTTTAAAAAAGTTTATAAAAATGTTATATAGCTATTTGTAAAGCTTTTAAGTAATAAATCTTACTTTTAGAAATATTTAAAATTTTTATATTGTGCTGTAATGCGCTCAATTTGTTCTAAAAAAAATTCGAATTTTTTCAACAAAGTTTTTATATTTACAAAGTTGCAATATAGTTATTTAAATTTGTAACATTTTACCAAAGTTAAGTACATGTACAGTAAACCGTATCACTTTACAGGCAAAAAAAATGTACGCTGCACTCAACCTAATCTGAAGCATTTTTAAAAAAAAATTTTACCGAAAGTTGGGGTCGTGAATTTGAGTTTTTCTTCATATTTTCGGCATTTACAGTCCTATCTTAAAGAGTTGGCTTACTCATCAGATCTTAGTTTCTACCATACTAATGCACCATTCTAAGATCATAAATTTTAAGCTCGCAAAAAATCATTAAACTCTTCCGAAAAAAGCATAGCGACTATCCCAATATATATTATTTTTAATTTTATAAACGAAAAGTCTCTTGGTTCCTTAAAATATGTACCTATTTAATGTAATAACATAAATGTACGTAAGAAAATTTTCTATGGTACAAAAACAATAGGGGTACTCTCTATGTCTAGTGTATGCCGTTGCACAGTGCAAAAATAGGAAATATGCAATCCGCAACAATAAAATACAAGTAAAAAATCGTACAATATTTCCAATATATGCTACACTGAAACCCGCATACATGGGTATACTATGAATACCCGATACTATGAAGCATAGTTTATGAAATGCAGCCCTATGTTTGTAATGAGAGAGCTGCCAAACAGAAATTTCTATAATCCCAGCGGTAAAATGAATTCGAATTTTGCAACTGATCTGAATGTTTCCTATAATTGCCTTCACACAAATATATTTATTTTGTCATACATCCTATTGTTAGCGGTCATGTATGCAGGTCATGAAGTTGAAGTGGAATTGCCTTGTAGAACTAAGGAATTCATTGTTTCTAATCAGCAAACATTGTCAAGTACAGTTAAGGAATTTAATTCTTTTTTAACACAAGCTGCAGTTTTTTTAACCTTGAAACAGCAGTAGAAAGGAAGGAATCACTGAAAAGTAAAATTTTTAAATAAAATAAAGTGTTTCTTATTTATTTATTCGCCAATAGTAGGACTAATCTCATTCCCACTTACAATGTTTCTTTACAGGATTGATCTGAATTCGCTTACAATGTTTTAACACATTACTGATCTGGCTCTGACTTACAATGTTCATACTAAGCCAAGTTTTATTTTAATAATTAAATTACACAGGATTAATGTGACTTTTGCTTACAATGTTTTAACACAGGACTAATCTGACTCTGATTACAATGTTCCTATACAGGATTGATCTGACTCTTCCTTACAATGTTTTTATACAGGACGGATCTGACTCTCAGTTAAAATGTTTTTAAATAGGACTGATCTGACTCCCACTTACAATGTTTTAATACAGAACCGATCTGACCCTCACTTACAATGTTTCTATTTAGGATCTATCTGTGTGGCTATGACAAACCTTTTTAAATGTAAATAGAATTTTGATACAGAATTAGGACGTATCCGACATACATTGTATGGGAGAGAGGACCTATCTTGTCATGGGTCATTTTACCACTTGGAGGTGGAATGAGCGTGAAGTGCAGCTCATTATAGAATTCTTTGAGCTTTTGATTTTACTGTGCTACACTTGTACAATAGAGCACTCTCGATCCATTAGATATTTTAATATAGGCATGGTAAAACTAGATAAGGTAGTGTAAGGGCTGAATGTGCTCTCTTTCTTAGTGACCATAACTGCCAAAATCAACCATTTTGCTGTACTTGCCTATTTTTGCTTTCTTTTCGCATTTTCCTCGGTTGGAGATTTTGTATGAGCCGAACTCTTACGCCCATAGGCATCTTGTCTAGTTATACTATGAGCATTGAATAATTATAATATAGAATAGACACCGCGAACATTGACCACTACCCCGTTCTAACAGCGCTGCTATCGATTGGTAAACAGCAAAGGCTAAAACCGGTTCGTGTACATGCAAATATAAATCCCAAAATGATCCCAAACATAATAAAAAAAGTCCCACATGCTTTCAAAGTTACTGCCTGCTACAGAAGTCATGATCTATTACCAAATCCATCGAAAATAAAAATGCAATACTTGTTAACGAATTTTTCTATTTATTGTTAGAGCAGCAAAAATACAAAAAACTATGTTTTTAGATATGTTTTACATAAATATCACATATAAAATATTATTTATAAGAACTAGCTAATAAGAAAAATTTAAAAAAGCGCTACACATGATTTAAAATATCAAATTTTTTAAGTTTTCTTTTTGAACTCTTTGCTTTATAATTTATAATTTTGATTTTTGCGCGTATAAGTACACGTAGTGTATGCAAAACCATTTGATCTTTATGATCTTCAACGGAGCAGGTAAGCGGAATTTGTATTTCTGTTTTACAAATATTTTTTATTATACTTAAAACGTTTTGCTCAAAGCAATGAGTCTCAAAATTTTTTTCAAAAACGTTAATAATTTTTTTAATCAAGTCCGCAAAATGTGCTGTTGGTACGGTTAGACCACCATTTTGAGTTCCTTCAAATTCTCGAACTTCAATTAATTTTGAATAATTTTTGTTTTGATCACACATTAATATTTTGCATGCTATGCAGTCGTATTTTTTCCAAATTGTTTGCAAAAAGGCCAAACATTTTCGGACAAAAGTAGCTGTAAAATTTTCTAGGGACTTTAAAAAAAAACACGAAGTCAGCCCCTCACATGAAGTTTAAAACCCTTAGTCGGCTCACCAAAAAAACATTAAATTTTTTCCTGAGTAAATTTAAGGTAAAAGAAACTTAAAGTACTGAAATTTTAGCATTTATTTAGATATTGAAAAAAGTTACAGAGTTTTTTCTTATTCAAAAATGTCTTTTTTCAATTCTACTTTACTTATATCATTGAAAAATAATTAAAAAATATTTTTTTTTACTTTTGATATGTTTCAGATGGATGTAACAACCGCAATCTTGTACGCGGTCGAATGTAAGGCCTTAATTGAGGATGTCAGAAAAACCGCTATTTTGAAAAAAAATTTAATTCTGTATCTAATGGACAAATAAATGCTAAAATTTCAATACTCAAAGTTTTTTTATCTTAAATTTACTCACGAAAAAAGGCATTTTTTTCGGTGAACTGACTTCGGGCCTCAAACTCTTACCAAATTTTTCTTTTTTTGTTTCAGATAAGTTAAACTCGAGATATCATGCACATCACTTTTTCTAGCATTTTTTTACTACCTTATTTCCGCACGTGTGACGTGGAAGTGATGTCACGAAAACAAACTAATTTTTTTTTGTTAATTTTTATACTTATGTAAAACAATAAAAAATATTTATATTTTAAAAACTCCTAAAATTTCGACAAAATTTGGTAAAATGTCCCTTAAACTAATTAAAACAATAAAAGCTTTAAGCAGTAGGTACCTGTGTCCATGAATAATTTAAGCCTCGTAACAGTAACAGAAGTGAATGCTTAGCAAGGTTTCGATTTCTTCCATATTCACCAAAGTCCTCAAATCCATATATAATATCATCCTTTGAATTAAACTCCAACTCTGTTTTAATGCTCATCTCATCAAAAACAAGCACGCATTTTTTGTCTTGATTAGGCAGCAAATCAACTTTGTTTTTCAGCATTTTTAAAATATCATATGAAATGCCTGTCTGAAATGGCAATGTTTCGTACCATCGAACAATTGTTCTTAAAGAAGGTAACTCAAATTCTTCTTGCATTAAAAATTTATAAAACGATGGAGATTTATAATGAAATTTTAAGAATAAGTCCTTTTCATCAACATTCCACTTTGATTTTTTAGAGTGAAAGAGCTGACTCTTAACGAAAATACCGACACTTTTGTTTTTGTTTTTTAACATTCCATCAATTTGATTATTTTGAAATATTTCATTAACCTCATTTGGTCGCTTATATTTCTTTTTTGGAGATTTGAGTAGTTCATCAAAAGAAGTTGAATTGTTTTCTTTTTCAACATAAGAATCAATATCGTAATCAAATAAACTACCAGGATCTGAAAAGTTCACTTCACAACAAGGATCTGTTTCTGTGCGGCCAAAATTTTTAAATATATTTAAATAAGTTTTCTTTTCTCCTGTCATATTAACACTAAGTAAATTGATTAGCATTTGTTTTTAGTTTAATATAATTTTGATTTAAATTAATGTCTGCCAATACTGGTCTTTTACCTAAATTTGAAAATTGTGCATTTGTTTTTACATTGGTGAACTTTGATTTTTCTACAGTTGTTATTGAATTTTTTTCTTTCTCTATTTGTTTATTATAACCACAATTTTGTAAGTCACTGTATGGAATCGGAACTGCATTCGATGAAAGCCTTGATTTAAAATTATTTAAATTCACATACTTTTTTTCAAAGTGATCAGCGCATATAAAAAACTTTTCATTTTCTATAAGCTTAGCAGAAAAACTATTTCCCGAATTTTTAATCCATACTTCACGTCTATTGTCTTTTGGCATGGCAAATCTTGGAATGCCACATTGTTTTTTATTCTTACAACCAAAATAGTCACAAAACTTCATTTTATTTAAAAATCTTCAAAAAATAGCTAACTTTCACACAACTTTTACAATACGCATACAGATTCAAAGTAAGCCAAATGTTCAAAAAACTGATAATTGCAAACAGATGCACAACAAATTCCTTTAAAGAATAACTGTTCAATAAGAAAAGGACTATTCTAAAAATAGAACAACTGAGAAAAAGAAGTAAAGGGAAATTCCTTGCATGCAAGTAAAGACACATTATTTTGGTGCTTGCATTGACTAAAAAAATGCAGTACAAATTTCTGCCACCCTGCTCTAACGTCGCTTCAACGTCGGCGGTGTCACCTTCTATTTGTAATTATTCAATGCTATGAGTATAGGATTGTTACAATCCGTAATCTCATGCAATTATGCTAGGCATAGAGAATACCCCTAATTATTTTAAAAGTTGAAAATTGTAAACATCATCTATTTCATTTTCCCCTAAGGGGTCGTCCATAAACTACGTTACCAATTTGAGGGGGAAGGGGTTTTGAAATGCACTACGATAAGTAACGGTAGGAGGGGGAGGTGTTTAGATATTGTAACGTTACCAAAAATTAAAAAATTCGACGAAAAACCTCTAATTAACAACACAATCATTTCAAAAATTTTTAACCTTACATGTTTATGTTTGATCGTCTAAATTGATGGTTAACTTTTTTACAACGATTTCTTCCACCACCTTTTCCCTCAACACAGGAACCTTTTGGTATTCCTTCACCATCTCAGCACACGTCTGAAAAATTTGGGTCTTTGCTTTTGCGACAGGCTTTGACGTTAAGGCCTGAATGTTCTTGATCAAAGGAGATACCGTATGACATGTACTGTCCTTCTCAGAAAGAAGAAATCGGTTCAAGGTCGTGTCCTACCTGCAGCTTGTATTTCGTTTTTAAAACTTCTATGAATTGTCATAAGTTTGTATTTTATCGTTTACAATAAATCGGAATATAACATACTATTTAAATAAATCAATTTTCAGAAAGCATTTACACAAAAACACAGAACTTGGTGCAGCTCGGGTGCAGCCTTTAAGGGTACTCTGTCAAAGACCAGGTGAATTTCTTTGCGTTAGAAATGAGGATTCACCTGAATGAGTCGACATAGAATCCGATGAAAGTTCTTTTTTGAAGAAACCTCAACAAAGCTACCAGCTTCTTCTATCCCAGTGATTAAGAGCATCGAATCTTGGATCGCAGATGGAATAGCTTTTAAAGATGATATTAATTATAAATTTTTTTCCAATTGTTACTAGTCACAATACTAGTCACTAATACTAGTGAAAATTGTCAGAGCTAGTCAAAGTATATAATCATTCGAATGAATTAATTTCATATGTCACGTTACTTTATGGGGGGAGGGTGGGGAAACCGGAAAATCAGTAACGTTGTTTATGGACGACCCCTTAGGCAAAAATAAATTTAATAATTAAATTCCCATTAAGCAAAGAAGCACACTATACTCTATATAAGAGGGTATTTAAAACACACCTGGATTTTTCAAAAATGAAAATTTTAAAATGCAAATTTTTTAGGAAAGGAACAAGATATCTTATTGAAGCTTTGCATATTTAAAAATAGTATACAAAAAAAATTTTTTGGTTTTTTCCAGCGTGTTTTTTGGCTGCTGCAGGTTTTTGAAAATAACATCAAAAAATCACGGCGGGCGTAATTTTAGCTAACTGAAACGTCTGAAAAAAATAAAAACGGGGTTTTAATTAGCATCAAAGCCGAAATCGATTGAACTAAAAGAATTTTTTTTGGCAAAAATTGACAAAATGGTGGCATTTTTTCGAAATTAGCCGATTTTTTGGACCAAAAATCTCTTGAAAACCAAAAATACTTTACCGATCTTTCTATCCGTAGTTCAATCTATAGACTTATATGTGTACTATAACATATTAAAATTTCAGAATGATCAGTGTAGTAGTTTTTTTTATCAGGCCCGCCAACTCAAAAAATGTGATTTCTAGAAAAAGCGCTTTAAAGTTTTTAACACCGACTATACGGCATTGACGCTCTGCGTTTAAAACCTTCGTCATTTAGCATAGAAATTAATTTCTAATTTTATACCATTAAAAATAGATTATTTGAGGTCTTTTGCACAAAAATCAATCATAAAAAAAATTGATTTTTTGAAAATTCTGATCTGTGCTGTCCCCTTAAACAAGTTTTTTCTATCATGACTCACGGATCATTTTACAAAAATTTAGAACTCTGTCCCGCTAGATTTTTTCATATTACACACTGTACTTGGGCAAGAATAAAAAAACATGTCTGAGATTTTTAGTTCGGTGTAGATAAAATTTATACAAAACTCATAACAAACATAAAGGTGTGCCCTAACATCTCTTAAAAAAAAGCATTTCATTGATAAACTCACTCCAAGTAAAAGATATATCTTATAAAAAAACATGATCGAAAAACTCGAAAAATACAAGCAATAAAAAAAAAGCGAACAAATAGCGTCCAAAGGTGTGTGCGCAAAAAAAAAGAAACATAAATACGCAGAAGATTAACACAGTCTGGCAACAACTCAAAAACGCGATGAGAGAGACAAAATAATATAAAGTGTGACGCGGCTGCTTTCGTTCTACAAAAATGTCGGTGCTTCTGCGTCATCTAAGGTTTTTATGTTTCTGTTGTATTGTTGACACTTGCGAATGAGCCATCAAACAATAAAAACAAAGATATGTTTAAAGACAAAAACACAATTGAACGTGTAAAAGAAAAACACATAATGAAAAACTGGTTTCTTGGACGCACGTGGTTTCCGGATTTTTTTGTTGTGACGATCAACAACAAATTCGACAAACATACACCACATGCATTCGACACTCAATTGCTGCGACCACAGCCAACAACAATGACATCAGTTATTGCATATCATTATTTAATGTTAAAATAAAGATGTAAAAACACGAAATTTACCGGCAATTACTACACTGTTCAACAATTTTCAATTTTTTTCAAATTCCAATTCTTTAATCCAGAGGTGTCGTGGCAGTGAGCCAAATTACAAATTAAAAAAAAATAAAAATAAATTAAAGCTTTGACAGCGACGAAAAAAATTAAAAACAAACAGAACAAAATGAGTACGCTGAGCTAATGTCTCCTCAAAAAAAAATGCAAAAATAGGATTTAAGCATCTGACGAGGCCCAAACAGGGACCGAAAATAACTGTTGTTTTACAATTTTCAGAAGAAAAAGGCATACGAAAAAGTGGCCGGAGGACTTTTTTAAATATACCATTATTATCGTAATGGCAGCAGCTTCGCGAATATTAAATGCCTTTTAAATTTTTGGCTGTTACTATAAAAATTAATATTAACTGTTATTTTATGCCTTCCATTTTTTCGGGCAAAAATAAATGTTACTTTTGACTTTTATTTTTTAAGTTAAAAATAACAGTTATTTTGTGCCTTTTATTTTTTCGGTCAAAAATATCAGGCAATTTGTATTTTTTCAACTTTAAAAACTAAAAAGTTTTATAGCTCAAAATGTGCGCGCTGATGAGACGATAAAAATTGCATAAAGCTTTTTTTGCCGTTCAAGTGGCCTTTAAAAAAATTCAAATTACCTGATATTTTTGACCGAAAAAATAAAAGGCACAAAATAACTGTTACTTTTGACCTAAAAAATAAAAGTCAAAAGTAACAGTTATTTTTGCCCGAAAAAATAAAAGGCATTAAATAATTAGTATTTTTGTCGGAAAAAATAAAAGTTAAATGATAACTGTTAATATCCGACTTTTTTGATAAAAACCATAACCGGTACGGTCCCTGGGCCCAAATACAATATTACACGCAAAAAGTAAATAAAATTATTCCAGACAAGTGATATTGAAAATGCAACAACAAAAAACACGCCATGTGTGCGCTGCGAGCAAATACAAAAAAAAACACATCAGCAATAACATTGGGGCATGTCACACTTAGCAGACACGGACAAATTTGTTGTTGTTTTCGCGGGTATAATAAGAAACTGGAAATTGAGAGAGCTTCTTTTACCCGTGAAAACAACAACAAATTAGTCCGTGTGCGCTTAGTGTGACATGCACCATTGATAGCTAGCTTTCGACGCGAGCAAACAACAACAACAATGCCATGTACCTAATTCCTCGAATTACAACACACACGGAAATATTGAAGTTGTTGTAAGTGAGCTAAAAGAGCTAAAAGAGCTATGGGATTTACAACTCTGCTTTAATCAACGAATTTTGGTGGGGAAGACCAAAGAGAAATTATGCGTGCATCGGCGGTGCCGGGACAAAGTCCCAAGAGACATAATCCCAAATTTGAAATTTATCCCCTCCAAAAAAGGGGACATATTCCCAAAATGAATTTGGAATTATGACCGCATCAAAAGAGGACTACTTCTTCTTTACAGATTCTTCTTTGTAAAAATGTTTATATTAAGGCCGCGTTTAAAATTATACGATTAAATATTAACTTCTTTTATATTGTTATATACAGTCCGCGACAAAATGTTAGCACTTGAACATTTCTCCAAATATTTAATTTACTTTGAATTTATATTATTAAGGTGTAATAAGACATGTGGTGTACTCTTTAGGTTTTTTAATTACACAAGGATTAAAAATTCTGAGAAAAACACTGTTAGTTTACAAAATATGAAAAAATGCTGCGACAAAATGATAGCACATTATGATGGATTGGGTACAGTAAGTGTTAATAATCCGATAAAAAAACAATTTTAGGTTTTAAAGTAAAGTTGCAACGTTAAATAATTAAAAATACTTAAAATTTTATTAAAATGGGACGTTGAAAATGGCGTAACAGTGCGGAAGTGCAAGTTGCTTTAAATCTTCATTAAAATCAGTTAAATCAGTGAAATTGTAAAAAATTAAACAAAAGTCGTAAAGTGAGTAAAAATTTATTAAAAAACCTACAAAATTATGGTAAAATTTTTAGCAGTTGATGGTCCAAGAGTAGTTACACGCCGAAGTGAGTGCGCCATTTTGCAGGTAGCTTCAAATTCTAACCTCACTGCCAGAAAAATTGCTGAAACAGCTGGAGCGAAAACACATGTCCACAACGTGCAAAGGATTTTTAAAAAATGAACTACAATTAAACTCAACAAATTACAAAGGAAACCGTCACTTACAGCGAAACATCGAGCAGCAAGATTGAAGTTTGTTGAAGATCACTTTAAGTGGAGAAAATGATGGCGCTGCGTAGCAATCACGGACGAAAAAAAATTTAATCTCGACGGTCCGGATAGTATGTCTTTTTATAACCACTATTTGAGGAAGAAAGAGCGTATCCTTAGTCGTCGTCAACATGGGGGTAGATGAGTAATGGTACGCTCTGGAATTGGCTATTGTAGAAGGACTGCTATTAAATTTGTTCTCACAAGAATGAATCGCCAAGATTATCTTTATTTAATTGATAATGAAATAGTTAATCGTGGTTTACAATTAACTAAAACTTCATTAATATTTCAACAAAAACACGCTGCTGCATATACAGCAAGAATAGTAAAAAACTTCTTTCGAGAACAGGATATTGAAATATCGAAATGACCTGCACAATCACATTGCTAAACTTTATTGAGAACTGTTGGTGTTACCTTACAAGGGAAGTTTATGCCGATAATAGGCAATATAATACCATTCAGGAACTTTCGAATTTGGAAGCGATACCGAGAAAATACATCAAAAAACTTTTTTAATCACTACCAAATTGCGGTACTGAAGTTTTAAAAAACAAATGGAAGCTCCACTCAATGCTAAATACTAATATTATAAAAATTAAAAATTGATTTCTTATAATTTTTTGCTTTAGAATAATATTGTGCTATGTTTTTGTCGTACCACTGCATATGTTTTTGTTTGTTTCTATAAAAGTTCGATTTTTAAATAAAATTTCTATATATTTTCATTTTGTTTTTAAATCTTTCTACTTTATAGCACCTATAAATTTTTAGTTTTAATCGCTTTCAATAAAATTTAAAAAAATTCCAATGTGCTATCTTTTTGTCGCGGAGTGTATACACAGCTGCAGTAAAAAAATAGCACCATCATAAAAAGTAATTTCTTTTAAGAAGTAAAAATTTAATAAATCCCTTCAAACAACTTTTGAAGATATACAAATATCTATATATATGAATATATACAATTAATTTAAAAGAAAGTAGTTAAGAAGGCATTACAAATTTAATTAACTTTTTTTTAAATATTTCAGATTTTTTAATAAACCTTAAAAAATAAGCGGTAAAAAATAACACTATTCTTTCATTATGATTTTAAAACCTAAAAAAACATGACAAAATTAAAGACTTTTTTAAGATTAAAGATATTGTGGTGAAAAAAGTATAATGAATTGTTGTCAATTACTGCTGCACAACGTTTTGTCATGGAATTGATCAAATCCTGGAACCTCTTGGTTGGAATTTTGTTTCAGGAGTCTTGAACTGCAGTCCAAAGGGTTTGATTGTTGGTCGGTTTTGCATTAGAAACTACTTTTTTGACATCAGTCCAGAGGTTCTCAATTGTATTGAGGTCGGGCGTCTGTGCTGGCCAAGCCATGACATTCAACGAATGATCCTCAAACCAATTTTTAGCTTTCTTGCTGGTATATTCCGAGTCATTGTCCTGCTGGAAGACCCACAATAACGGCATTTCTTCCTCTGCATAAGGCAGCATCAGTTTATCCAATATATCAACATACAAGTGTTGGTCCATGACGGTCCTAATCCAATGTATGGGACCAACTCCACAGTAGGAAAAACAAGCCCATATCATTATGCTTGAACCTCCGTTCTTAACTGTTTTAGCAGTAAATTTAGGGTTGTTTTCTGCATTAGGAGGTCTCCTAACGTAAGAACGAGACCCCCTACCACCATTAATTACAATTTTACTCTCATCCGTCCATAAAATATTTTTCCCATCGCTCTACTGGCCAGTTCAAATGTTGTTTTGCGAAGTTCAAAAGCTTTGTTGCATGCTTAGCAGTTAAAAGAGGTACTTTTGTTTGGCTAAAGTCTTAAAAATATGATCTCTTAGAACAGTTTCAACATATGCTGCAATATTTAGTTCCGCTTTGAGCTCCATTGCTGGCTTAAACGGGTCCTTCTTACTTTGCCGGATTAAGCGTTGGACGACTAACAGCGACATAGCGTGCTGTCGTCCGCGAGTTTCAACTTTTGGTGCATATATTCTGGCATTACGAACCATTTTATTAGAACAGCCAACTGCATGTCTAACTTCTGTGTAAGTTTTACCCTCTGCAATCATTCTTTGAATAATTTCGCGTTTTCCGGCACTGCAATGCTTTCCGCGACCTATAGCTTCGTAAATAAGTTAAAAATTTAATTTTTTTTTCGGTAAAACCACTTCAACTTAAACAAACTGAAACACTTTGATGCTACCTTTTGAGAAGTTGAACACAAAACTGCCTTTTTCAACAGAAACGTAAACGCAGTGGTATTATTTTTTCCGTACCAATTCGTACTCTTCTCTCAAAATTGCTTAACATAAAAATAACCGTTATCATTTTAATACCAATGATCTTACTTTCAGAGAGTGAATACTCTGTATAACAGTAGCGGCTTAGGAAATTGCTTCAGATGAGGCTTTTTCTTAATAATAGCTGAACTGTAATACCGGCACTGTCTATGAGACCGACCCAAAAAAAAGCGAAGGGTTTTTTTTTTGCGGCATGTTAAGAAATAGCTTCAATGACATCTTAAAAGCTCATACTGAAATTTTTGTGCCAAAATATTAACCCTTAAGCACAGGGGCGTAACTATCGAGGGGTAAGGGGTGTAGACTACCTCCTTACTTTCTTAGAGTCGGCCTAATTGTTATTTTTTACTAAAATTTCTTAAAATGTTGATTTTTATAAACAATAATTATGAACGCATCAAAGCCAGTCGTACCTTTTATTGCCATTTTCATAACAAAAACCAACTTTAGTTGGCTATTTCATTTTAATTCATACCCAAAACTATCTTCAGTTGGCCAATTCACTTTTACCTTAAACAAACTTCAGTCGGCCAACTCATTTCCAGTCGTATTAGCGTTGCATTGTTGTAAACAAATACAGTGATCCTTTGAGACAAAATGCAGAAAAGTAGTATAAATTTTGTTAAAAAAGTACGGAAATAGTAATGCATAGTAATGTAAAAAAGAGCAGCGGACCAATTAGAAAAAATGAACCATTTTTAGACCAATTGTGCAACCGTTTCCTTGACCAAAAATAAAAACCAAAAATTATATTTTTATTGGACCAAACAAATATTAATGATTTTTATTAAGATTTTAAAGATAAAATCAGATTACTATTTTTATATCTGAGCAAAAACTTTAAAATCATAAAATAATGATTAATGCTTAAGTTTTTGGATAAGGCTTAATGATAACAGTCCCTGATACAAATACCTTGTCAAAAAGTTAAAAAAAAAGTGGAATAAAACAAGCCCAAACGAAGAAAGGTTTACTCAGTTGCCACACATATTACCCTTTTTAAAACCTAATTAATATATTTTTGTAGAACTTTCTGAGATTGAAATTTTTATCCAAAAATACCCAACATCTGCAATAAAAAATTTAATGATCGAAATCAGCCAACATATTTAAAGAAATTTTCTTAGCTCAAGAACTCTGATGTAAAATCTTTAATTCATAGACTTAATATTTTAATTTAAATACAATTTTAATACATAAATAAATAATGAATTTAAAGAATTTAGAAACTTTTGAAAAAGGTCCGTTTTGACTTTTAAGCTCGAGATGATGACAAAAAGAACATAATTTTTAAACCTGCATTCAAAATTCATTTATTATAAAAGCATCGCTTTATGTCATTGTTGATGTTCTAAACGAAATTCCCGAAAGCTCTAAGAAAATTGACAAGTGGACTCGAAATGCTGCATATTCGCTATCAAACCAACTCATTTCTGTAGACTTTCTCATAAGTCTTTTTTTTACGAAAAATGTGCAAGTAAATATGAAACTCCTGACTGAATCTCTTGAAGCCTTTGAACTGAATATTTTAGATGCTATGAAATTTATTTCTTGTACCCTTAAATCATTAGAAAAAATAAATTCGAACTCTGAAGGTACGGATAACCTCATTAGTAGTGATGTTGCATTGTTAAAATCTTTTAATGTTGATTCTGAAAAGGAATTCTCAATTCGCCATCGCCGTCGTCTTGCGCCGAAACGTTTGGATGATAACAATGCCAATGCGGCTTTTTTTTCGATGAACTGTTTTTATAGAAGAAAATTCAAACTTGTTAACTAAGCAGTTGCTAAGAAACAATAAAGCCTCTGTATGAACTCTAACCCACTTCTATCTTTCATCGGAAAAGGACAAAGTTGATCTCATTAACTTAGATAATATTGCGCAGCAATTTGCTGCCGTAGAAAAAAGAAGAATTAATATTTAAATGCTATACTTAAACATTAAATTTATATTTTTTTATTTAAAACACTATTTTTTAATTAATTTAAAAAATGAAAAAAAATATAAAAAAAAATAAAAAACCCTGTTTATTTTTTAACACTTATAAACTATAAATTTTTAAAACAAAATCGAAAATATATTTTTAAATGCTGATTCGACAATGTTGAAATACTTTTATTTTATTTAGTTTTAAGTAAAAATAATTACAAAGTGTTTTTCTTAGCCGTTTAAATGAAAAAGACCCCTTAAGATTTATTTATATTGATCGAATGGATGAGTAACTTTATATAATTCAACTATGTCGTGTATAAAAAAAGTCAGGACTTAGGGGTATCCAGTCGGCCGAAATACATTGATTTCCCCCAATTAAAATGGCCTCGGTACGCCCCTGCTTAGGCACTGATAGTCTCCAATTTTCGAAAATTTTTGCTACATAAATAAAGTTGTTTTTCTAAAATATATCAAGAGAGAATGTGATGATCGATGGTTTATTTCAAAATCTAACTTCATGTTTTCGAAGTTGCTGAACACGATGAGACTATTTTTGGTTTTGTTCGATCAAGGTTTCTATTAAAATTAAAAAACACAAAATTGGCAAATGCAAATTATGAATTTTCACATTTGCAATTTCGGCCCTTCTACAGGCTTCATCAGAAATCTTTGCGATGCCACACCACCAGGAATCGAACCCGGGCGTGGGTCGCCGTGCCAGCTCATTTTAGCGTACTGCACCACAGAGGCGATAAGATTTCAGTGTCAATTTCATAGTTTTTCTCCCTTTTATACTTTTTTGTTTGCTGTTCGTTTTTGTTCACATTAGTTTATGCTTATGTTATTATACTATATTTGTCAAACTTGTTGTGTCAAAGAATTATTGCAAATTTCGGAGCAATTGAATGTGACATTACAGAAGTTGTTCTTAACAAACCCAGTGACTACCGCAAGTGCAGCACGGTCATTTTGTAAGTTGAAAATTACAAACAATTATGAAATAAAGTAAGCCAATCCACGTTGTCTAATTTAGTATTGATTGCAATTTAGAATAAACAGGCGCTTGAATTAGATTTAAGCAAGTTAATAGAAAATTTTGCTGAGCTCGAAAAAAAATGTAATCAAATAAAATTTTTTTAAAAATATTATTGCTGTAGGGCACTTATTTTATTTTGTAGATAATTTTTTATTAAATTGTTTAAGTTTTTGTTAAGGGGTCCTTTGTTATTTTTGCACACGGGCCCTTGACCAATTAGTTACGTCATTGCATAAGCACACAACGTCACAATCGTTATAAATAGCATCTTTTTCTAAAAAGAAAAGCTCACTGGACTCTTCAAACATTTATTTTTGACTTCAATGCTTCCTAAGAAAATTCATCCTGTCTACATTTTATTTTATCTCTGTGATAAATATTCCTACTTTTTCGAAACTAAAAACAAAAACAAAACATGCTTATTATGGTTGTCTTAGTATCGAGCTACGTTTTGTACCATTATAATATGAAAAAAAAAAATACAAATAAAATTAAGAATACAAGTTTACGCTTTGATGTTAGATTTAATTTCCGCTGTTTTGCTGAAGACCTTTTTAGATATATATTTATTTTTTTGTGCACAATTTTTGTAATAGAATAAGTAAAAACTTTGTTGCTGTTTAAATATATTCAATCAAAGCACTACTAATAAAATCTACTTGCCGACGGACGAGCTTCCGTTTCCGGGAAGTGCACCATGCTGGACATCAGCAAGCAGTTAGCATTTTTTTCTGCAAACCATCTGCTTGGGACCGGGTAACATCGCTTTAATGATGTTTATAAATATAATTTAAAAATGTGCCATGCAAAAAAAAAACATTGATATTAAAAAGTATTTAAAGCTATGTATGTATGTAGGTGAAAATATTTCAAGTGGAATTCAAGCTCACGTGAGTAAGGCAGTGACGTGGGTGTTTGTGTATGTGTGTTTTATATGAATAACATCTAAAGCTTCACGATACTAAGATTATAAAAAATTGTATTCATTTCTTTATACGTGTATATACTCATATTTTTTGTTGTAACCTCATTTTTTCAACCATTTTTTTTTTCGTTAAATCAACTAAACAAACAAAAAACACAAGTTTGTTTAAAAACAAGTGCCTGGTTGTGTCTGTATGTATGTTTGTATATAGTCAAAGTATTGCTTACCGTACATTTTTTCAATTTGCATGAAATGTTGACGTGGTTTTTTAGTTGTTGTTTTTAGTTGTTTTTTAGTTGGCTTAAATGTAAAATATTTGTCGTGATGTTTGTTAATACATATTTTGTATTGTAGTTCAAGGTTATGTCTTATATTTAGCTTGAGTGTATGTTTTTTAAATACTCACACATATACAGATAAACACACACTAACAGGTATTGTGGGTATTCTCTGTTGAACTGACTAGAACTGCTGAGCATCCATATAGTTTTTAACGATGCCAGACTCTCCCCCTCACCACCACCCACCCGCCCGCACAACATGAGCTGCAAGAGGTTCACTTGAAATTGTGTTGACCCAGTTTTTGAAGTTTTCCTGTTTTCTATAGAGTGAAGGTTCGATTTTTGACAAGTGGTTATGATATGTTTACATGACTTTATTTTGTTGTTGGGGAGTATTTTTTTTTTTTTTTTTTGTAGGAGATGTAAATCATATACTGTCGATTATGTGCCGAACGGAAGTAGAACAAGAGATTGTGTAGAGAAAAAGTAAAAAAGTGAATAATAGGAAAGATAATAGGCATTTCAAGCCACATACAATTACGGTATTGAATTTTTCATATTTTTCTTTGAGCCGCATTTTTTATACTACCAAAATATGCAGCAAGGGCTTAACTCTTTCAGCTAAGGATTAAGTGAATTATGCTTTAACTGAATTAAGCTATAAATAAAAAGGAATTATTAAACATATATCATCAATTTTTAAAAGGCACATTCCATCAGATTTCGACCAAAAAATGACATCTCACCATCTCGTCTTAATCGACACATTAGTTTTTTATAAATTAATTTTAGTTTTATAGTAACACAAACCAAACAAAATTTATGAACAACACAGTTTTTAAGAAAGTATTATTAAATAGCACTATTGCATAAGAGATGCAGAAACAGGGTTTATTTGACACATTTTTCGTAAATGGCTCCGTAAAACTCTTTTTAAATTAAGTCAATACCATTCATATACATTTTCGCCAATTTTTTTCTGGTAATGTGACCATCTTGGGCGAATTCTGATGGAATGAGCCATACTTTGACAGTTTGAATATTGCACAAATAAAACAATTTTCTAACTTTTTACCATAAATAAAGTGACTATGATGAATAAATTAAAATTATCTCGATTAACAGCTAGTAAAGACAATAAACTTAAAAATTCACCTTTCAAAAAGTATCACAGCTTCCATCGTGCTCTAGGGTAGAAGGGGGATCATTTCACAGCGGGGCACATATCACATTGATTATTTTATGACTGCACGGCAACTCTTAATAATTTTAATTGCTGTGATAAATTCGTTTAGTACAGCACTTACTGCTGACAAAGTTTGATGGTTGTATCTCAAATGTGAAAAAAGTGCGAGTTAAATTATTAAAAGGTGATCTCTTGAAAAAAATTTGTTGTTTAGGTTTGTATATTTTTTTTTTTTGCTTTTTCAACTGAATTTAATATTGTGTTATAATTGCCACCATTTAATACAGTCACGACTTTCATTTCTGATCATTGTAAATTTTTTGAAATACTTAGATTAAAATATATGTCGTAAATCGTGGCATGGCCTCTTGTGGGGTACATTTCACACAACATAATGGGGCACTTTTCACGTACAGTGAAATGTGCCCCATCCTCAATATTTATGTATTTCTGTTAAATCTATGTAACAGGTTGCAATAGAAACATGGTGCGTGTTTACAAAAGAAAAACAAACAGAGTTGAGATAAGCGAGAAGGACATCCATTTGATTTGGCCCGTAAATTTATATATGATTATGCTAAAATCAATAATATTTCGCGACCAAGCTCATGGGATTCTAGTCAAAAGGCTGGTATAGACTGGTTGCAAGGTTTTATGAGACGACATGGTGACCTTAGTTTAAGAAAACCTGAGAATACAAGTCTGGCTTGATCTTCAGCTTGTACTAAAACCAACGTAATGCAGTTCTTTGACAACTTAAGAGCCCGAACAGAATCAAAAGTCGTTACTACCGGCGATCCTCTCTGGTCGCCAGACACACAGAACCCGCCCAGAATGAAGGCGATTGCGACTGACGATGCAGGGTTGCTTTTATATAGCATAGTTTTGTTAGCAGCCATGTTTTCGTTGTTGTGTAAGTGAAACAGAAACAAAAAAGAAACGTGAGAAGATAGCAAAAACTATGAAATTGTCTTTGAACATACCCAATTGCTTGCAAAATATGGCACCACTACTTGTACTCAGAGAGGAAATCGCCGGTCGTTAGAGAAAAAATAAAATAGATTCTATTCAATTTTACTCTAGCGATAAGTCGCTACGACTCTTGCTCAGCGATTTCATTTTGGACGGCTTCGTTAACTTGCATGTGTTCTGTTGTGTGTTTGACATCACAAATCGTTACCACTTTTGGTTCTGTTCGGGCTCTAAGAAGTAATGGGCACTATCGAACGATAGTATGAATATTTCGTTCATTCATTTACTTTAAAAAGTAGTAAATAGTGCACGAAACTATTGAACAATTCACTCATTCATTCGAATTAAAGAAATAGTAACCAGTACAAACAACTATCGTACGATTTTTACTATTGTATAAATTATTCATTCATTCGAATTATAAAAATTGTAGCTAGTACAAAGCACATAATTTTTGCTATCAATTCAAGTATTCATTTATTCGACTTAAAAACCTCTAAAAAAAACTGGTGCGATTTTATTATAATTTTCATTTAAACGCAAATCAATCAGTTAAAAGTACTTTTTCAGTAAAATTTTCGCTACCCACGATTCGTTCATTCAGTTGAAGGTAAGCAAACGAAGTACAAATGAAAACACTATCGAATAAAAAAACTCGAATAAAAAAACTATCGAATAAATGAATGATTTTTAACTATCGAATAATTCGAATATTTTCATTCGATAGTTCCCATCACTATTTAATAGTGGTGGGTACTATCGAATGATTTCAACTATCGATAGTTGACTATCGAATAATTTTAACTATGGAACAATTCGTTCGAATATTTCGTTCATTCATTTACTTTAAAAAATAGTTAATAGTGCACGAAACTGTCGAATAATTCACTCATTCATTCGAATTAAGGAAATAGTAACTAGTACAAAGAACTATCGTACGATTTTTACTATCGAATAAATTATTCATTCATTCGAATTATAAAAATTGTAGCTAGTACAAAGCACATAATTTTTGCTATCAATTCAAGTATTCATTTATTCGAATTAAAAACCTCTAAGTAGCTATTAACTGGTGCGATTTCATTATAATTTTCATTTAAACGCAAATCAATCAGTTAAACGTACTTTTTCAGTTAAATTTTCGGTACTCACGATTCGTTTATTTAGTTGAAGGTAAGCAAGCGAAGTGCAAATGAAAAAACTATCGAATAAAAAAACTATCGAATAAATGAATGACTTTGAACTATCAAATGAAAATTCGATAGTTCCCATCACTAAACTTAAGGTCCTTATATGAAAAACATAAACTTACACCAAAAGATATTTATAATTTGGACGAGACTGCTCTAACCACTGTATTACCATCTCCAAAGGTGAGTGTTTAGTTATTCTTATACATTTTTATTTTTATAATCATATTATTTTTTACAATTATGAACAGGTAATTTCAACGAAAGGTAAACGAACAGTTTCACAGGCTGCTTCCGCGGAGAGAGGATCTCTTGTAACATTAGTTGGCATAATTAATGCTATCGGTAATGCTGTCCCTCCTGTTTATGTTTTTCCAAGGGTTAAATTCAGTGACCGATTTATGAGTGGTACACCTACAGGATCTCTCGGTTTAGCTAGCAAATGCGGTTGGATGATTGCTGAGTTATTTATTGATATTTTGAATCACATACAAAATTATTCATTGTGCTCCAAAGACTGTCCCATCCTTCTTATATTGCACAATCATGCATCACACTGCAGCCTTGAAGCAAACATGTATTCTCGATAGAACGGTATTATATTGCTTTCGTTCCCTCCGCATACTTCAGATAAATTTCAGCCGTTGGATGTTGTTATTTATGCGCCATTTAAAAGGTTTTAAGGCAAATGTTTAAGCGATTTTCTAATCAACAATCCAGGCAAACCGATCACCATATATGACTTTTGCAGACTGTCTTTGACTGCATTTTACAGAGCATTATCGACGGAAAATATAGTAAAATCATTTGAAGTTACAGGAATATCCCCATTTAATTCGCACATTTTTCAAGACTCCGACTAGACAGCACCTTTAGAACATATTACTGGTTCCGATCATGCTGAAGCGAATGGAGAATTGAACTTAGAAAATGATACTGCTGTCATAAACAATATTGTTATAAAGCCAGCAGAAACAACGAAAAATCCTAAAGCTCCAGAGCAAGTCCGTCCACTTGTAAGGAGGTTAAAAAAGAAGAGAATTACTAATCACCCTGCAGGAAAATCAAGGATTTATACTGCTACGCCAGAAAAAGATAGACTTAAAGATGTAGCAAACCAAAAAAAAAATTAAATTAATAAAAAAACAAGATAATGCAAGAAAAAAACAAGTCAAAAGGAGTCTAAACGAATGCACAACAACCTCAGAAGATGAAGTTGCAAACATGACGATTGAAACCGATGAATCATTGGGAAATATGTCAATAAACGACAGCGTTATATCGTCTAATCATGATGATGAGCTAATGAAATTTAAGCCTTGCGATGATGACGTTCTTACTCCAAAGGATTTCGTTTTGGTAAAATTTTGATACAAAGCCACCGCAGTTTTATGTTGGAATTTTTATCAGTTTCTTGAACAGTGATGATAAATCATACGATGTAAGTTTCCTGCGAAAAATATAACTGGGGAAACATTTTATGAACCTCATGAGGAAGACATAGTGCTTGTACTACGCACTGACATTGTGTTGAAACTGCCAACACCAGAGCATCCTCCTGGGACAAGCCGACAAGCTTCATTTTATAAATTTAAGGTGAATTTAAAAAGTTTTCATTTAAAATAATATTTTTACATAAAATTTGTTCCTTACAACGTGATATTGTAACTTTTATGGAAAATCTTTTAAGTTTGTATTTGTTTTTTAGTTCCTAATTGAATATAAGAAATTGTTATGTTTTGTTTTCTATGATTTTTGTTAAATACAATAAGTAAAAATTGACAGAAAAATCGTTTTAATTCAAAATTATAAGAAAGTGCAATGTGCCCCAAACAAAAGTGAAAGGCTCCCCAGCCAGGGGCAGATTTACCGTTTTATCGACTTTCAGAATTTGCTAAAAATTTGTTATGCATGGATGATATATTATAAAACTAAATATGCAAAAAGTTCACTTAAATAGAGTTTTACCAAAAAAACAAAAAAAAAACTGTTTTCTGTTAATCAGCTTTGAAATTACGACCAAATAAAAAATAATGTGAAATGGTCCCCCTTCTACCCTACATTTTTAGAAGACTTTAAAGTTTAAAACGTCACAGCGTTCCATGTAATTCTAACTCGCTTCCACACCACAAGTTTTCTTGCCAGGAAGGCGAAAATACAAAGAAAAGAACAGCACAGCATCAAAGAAAGAACAGCACAGAAGAAAAACTTGCCAGTAAAGACTAGCCTGTACCGCAGACTTGCTGGCAAGAAAACTTTCCGTGTGGAAAAGTGGTCTTAGTACAATATCTGCAATAAAAACTATGGCTCAACTGCAATGGTTGCTTTTTTGACATGATGGCAAAAATAATAACAAATAATAGCAGAATCAAAACTCACAGAAGATGCTTCTGCAACAAAATTAAAAAATTGTTGCATAGAATTATTACTCTCTGAGTATAGATGCTAGGTTAAATATAATTATATGTCAGTAAATATGCAGTACAATTGATGACCTCTGACCTGAGATATTAACGTTAAAATTGTTTATTAATTTTAGTAAGAAATATCAGGGCTAAGAAGAGGTAGAGTAGTGAATGAGGTATCAGATGAAAGGTCTAGCTGCACAGTATGACTGCATTTTAGATTAGTGACCTTCAATCTGAAATATGAGCGTAAAAATAGCACTTATTAAATAATAGCTTAACTGTAAGAGATAGAAAACATGATGTAAAAGGGAACTTTAGACATTGATAAGATGTGCAAAAAATAAGTCAGACATTTTTCGCCATCTCTTACGGATACCCTAAAATAAGTATATTTTTAAGTTAGGCTAAGTAAGGTTAGGTTAAAGTGGCGGCCGGTCAAAGACCGGCCCACGAAGACCAGATATTTGGTCCCTTGTGGTACTACAGGGGATCTACTCCTCCTTTCCTAAGTGCTGTCGTCAAACCACCCTGAACTAATAATAAAAAGCAGTAGACGCTTAACGTGTACCTCCTCAAGATCACTGAGATCAGCAAAAAAGATTGCAAGAACAGTTGAGATGCGATACCGATTCCTCCTCTTCCTCATCCCTGCAACTTCTGCAGAAGTCATTCGCATGAACCCCCATTCCGAGGGCATGCCTACCTATAATAAAGTGACTTATTATAACGCCTATCAGCATGGCGAGATCTTTCCTCGCCATTTGAGTGAACTTCATCGTTCGTTTTTCAGTAAAACTTGGCCACATCTATCTAGCTGTGTTAGAGGTGGTGCTATGCTTCCACCTGAAATTTGCTTCCACCTGAAATTAGCCAATTCTGTGGCATGTTGCCTTAGAGCCATCTTGCAAGACGCAAGAGGCATGCCTAATGTTTCCATGTCCGGTAGTAGTGTTGTCGCTATACCTTCCCTAGCGAGCTCATCCGCTCTACAATTTCCAGGAATGTCCCTATGCCCTGGTACGCAGACCAGATGAATGTTGAACTTATCAGCCACCTCATTAAGAGGCGAGTGACATTTGAGGGCTGTTGGTGATGTTAGAAACACACCTCCAAGGGATTTAATCGCTGCTTGGCAGTCCGTAAAAATGTATATATCTCTATTTGATATCTCACTACACCTCAGCCATTCCACAGCTCTATAAATGGCCATTATTTCAGCCTATAAGACGCTGCAATGATCTGGCGTTCTAAATGAGGTTCTGATGTCCAGATCCGTTGAAAAAACGCTTCCCACAACTTTGCTGTCAAGTTTTTAGCCGTTAGTAAAAATATGCGCGCCAACTTGGCTTAGCGGCAGTAACCCGTCCCATTCTACTCTGGTTGGGATAACTGTGTGAAAGCCATTCTCGAATGCGGGAGTAGCAATAGTGTAATCGATGTTACTGAGAACGGCTCCTGCAAGATCGATAATGGAGGAATGACCGGTATGAGTGTTAGTCCACTGCGAAGTTTCTCTCAGACGGATGGCTTCCTGTTTCCTGAGCCATCCTTTTTCCCATAATATCAAGGGGTATTAAGCAAAGAACCTCATTTAGCGCTTCCGATGAAGTTGACCTAAGCGCTCCGCTAATATATACCCCCGAAGTTCTTTGTACTTTCCCTAAAAATTTGCAATTAGACTGTGTTTTTAGTGCTGGCCACCAGACGCAGAAAAATTACATTTTTGACTTTGTAGCAAACATATTTCTATTTATTTATCGTAAATATATTTCGTAATTCTGACCATATTAAGTTTATCATGCATATTGCTATTTTTGTGACAAGCATTTAATGTTGGTTTACAATTCCAGGTAAACATATTTTGATTGATGTACCAAAAAAATTTTTTGCGGAAAAGTCTACTATGTGTATATTTTATGCTTCTGAAAGTCATACCATGCTTGTCAGTGGCTTTAGTCAAGCGACGATTGGTGGTGGCCGTAGCCTACTGGTAGTGTGCTTGGTTCATAAGCGAAAGAGCCGCTGTTCAATCCTAGCCCAGGCAGAAAGTTTTTCAAAAAGTTTTTTCAATTGAATTATTATTTCTGTTCAGTCGCAAGCAAAGGCAAACCTCAACGAGCAACAATTAAAAAAGAATAAATGACGAATAATAAATAATAATTAAAATACAATATAGTAACAAATAGCTTACTTGCCCCAAATATAATTTTATGTTTCAGTAAACATAATATATTAATTCAACAAATCTGTGTCGATAAGCAATAATAGCTTAAGTCGATTTAAGACAGAACTGAGTTATTGATATAGTTGTGTTCCACGAATATATCATTATGAACACACAAAATCTAGAACTTCTAGCATGATTTTAGACAAAGATATGACGCAAAAACAAAAGACCCTTTCATATAACTTATATGGCGATTGAAAACTTTGAAGCAAGATTTCTGGAAACTTTGAAATAAGACTTAAGCTGTTATTGCTCAGCGACACAGAAATAAGCTTATTTGCAGTGAACATTAAAGTGAACATAATTTGTTTCCGGAAAACATGTTATGTTTACCATAAAATAAAAACACATTTCTTGTAAAAATTAACTTGTTTACTATTAACAAGTTTTTAAACATAATCGTAACCTTCGATATTATGTTTGTGTCAAATATATTTTTTTTCTGCGTCCACACACATACACCATGTAACAAGATTGGCCTCACTATAACTGTGCAAATCCACCGTGCAATACTCAAGGTAAGACCCAAGTATTACCTATAGCTTTCTTACAGACATATAAAGTAACATTGGCCTTCCTAGTTTACTCAAGAATATTCGGTTTCCAGCTTAACTTTCTATCCATAATAACCCCTAAGTATTTTGCCTTTTCCACGAAGTTTAGTAGAGTGCCATCCAGACGTGGAGGAATTATGCGCGGAATTTTATATTTGAGCCCGCAACTTTTGGCCCAAGTACTGAGATCGGAGAGCACTGACCCAAGCAGCTCCGAGAGAGTATTAGGAAACTTTCCCTGTGCAGCATTTTTTTATGTTACAAGTGTGAATATATATTGTGATGGTGAAATTTCTTACAAATAGTAAATAATGAAAAATTTCCATTATTTTGACATAAAAATCATTGTGATCGATTTTAATTGAATTTTCTTTGTCTGAAAGATCAATTAAATGACTTTGGAGAAATAAGAAATTCACTCGTTATCTCACCAATTCAATCATTTATTGTTAATTGTTTTAAATAAACCGATAAAATATTCAGCTTTTGCTAAAAAAATAGGCCAAACGTTTTTTTTTTTTTTTTGTTTTAATGTTTTTTTCTTATAAAATTTTCTTTCCTCACACTCTTTCATATGCCATATCATTTATATGCAAAATTTTCTTAATTTTGACACATAATTCAAAAAATAGT